>CAUYQG010186405.1:0-16646 GCA_963574415.1 Tarsius wallacei
CTTTCTTCTGCCTGGTTGATTCTTCTGTCAAGCCTTGCTAATGTGTTTTGAAATTGCAAGAGAGAATTCTTCATTTCTACAAGTTTGGTTTTTTTCTTAGAATAGATTTGTCAATTTTCACTAACTGTACCGTTTTCATGATCTGGATGAATTGTGTGTCCACTTTTTTCAGAATCTCATTGAGTTTTTTTTTGTTGTTGTTTGTTTATCATTCAGAATCTGAATTCTATTTCTGTCATCAGGGACAGGTTGATCTGGTGGGCTCCACTACTTGAGATCTGAAAAGCCTTTTGTGGGTGTTGAGTTGTTAAGACTTTGGAGATTGCTGGTGTCTTTTCACTGGTTCTTCCTCATCTGTGAGGGCAGTTGTTTCATCTTTTTAATTAAACATTTTTTTAAAATTAAAGTTGCTATTATCGGGGTTTCAGTTTGTACTGTTTTCTTACCTGACCTCTCTCTTCTAGATCTCCTGTGGTAGGGCAGAAGGCAGAGGCTGGAGAGTTGGGGGAAACTGTCTGGCACTGTTTCACCAGTGCAGTCTGGCAGTGTCAGGGCAAGTTTTTCCCCCCAAAATCAGTAGCTTTCTACTCCCCTGGGCATGAGTACCATGGGGTCTGTATGGCTGGGAACTTTGTCATCTCCCTTCCCAGCTCACGCATTTTATCAGGAGGATTGACAGGCAGCCAGGAAGGGATTAGAGGTTCTACTCCAACACAGGTGTTCTGTGAGGCATGAAGTGGCATCTTCCCATTTAGACAAGGCTATTCCTTTTGCACAAGGGCTGAAAGGGGGCTTCTGCCTTGCTGGGAGATAATCATTGTTTCTTCATCAGTCTACTGGTGAGCAACGCTGTCACTGCTTCACTCCATTCTTTTTTATTTCAAAATTATTATGCATTAAAAGAACAACAAATACAATTTTATTTTTCTGGTCATATTGGTATAAAATCATGACTACTTCATTTTCAAAGGAAATGTGCCCTTGTTAGAGATAATTCACATTCTTTTTTTTTTTTCATTTATTTCAATAAACAACACTGTTCAAATCCCAGTGGATTACTCCTCAGCAGAAGAAACTCATCTAAAGGAGGCATATAAAAATAGTTCTAAGTAATCCTTGAACTTAAAATGCTTAAAATCATGACTGTGTGTCAATTAGGGGCTATAAGGTGAGCGATATTTCCAAACAAGTTCTGAAATATTTAACTGTTGCTGGTTGTAATTTATTAAAGGAGGTATGTAGACATTTGGCTGATAGATCTGAGATGCATGCTAATGGGGTACAATGAAGACAGATAGCTCCATTTTGGTACCATGGAGCAGACAGCCGCTTCATGAAACACTTCTCAGCCAATGTACATCAATCTCACTGTGATGCCTGCTCAGATTAGACAAGAAGGCACACTCCTGTGAATCTTAAAAGGCCATTTCTGTCTTTTGTGAAGTTGTTTAACTTTGTTTTCATTTTATGGAGGCTGGCTGAGGTCTAACACACACAGGATTTGACAGATCAATTTTTATAAAATAGGCAGGAAAGGGGGATTTAGTAATTTTTACTGAAATATAAATTACAAATTCCACAGAATAAACTGAGTTTGGCATGAACTTGAGATACAATAAGATGATATTTATTATTTATTACTTTTTAATATATTATTTATAGGTAGATTTATATGTTTGTGACGTTATTTGATTTGCTACAATTTAGAATTTGATATCTGTCAGTAGGAAAGCAAACTTTGCAAAAGTTTAATTATTTTGAAACCATTTATATGGTTTATGAACCACTCAAAATTATTAAGACACTCTTAGGAAAACATCAAATAACTGTTCCTGAACAATCAATAGGATGACAATTTGATACGCTGTAAGCTAACTCCCAAACACATTGCTGTCATTCTTTATTCGGTATCATGCACAACAGTGACATAACAAGAAATGTGGTTCCTATATTTTCCCAAAAATTGTTTACTTCTATGATTTGCACACCTGCAGCAATATAAAGTCAGAGTAAACAACATAAATGTTCAAACTATGTCCACATACTTGTATATAAAACAAGGTGCAATCTATTATTAAAGATGCCATCTACAGTGTATCACACGGTGCTGCTCAGAAATCATGCAATGTTGTTTCATTGCTTTGACTATTTTGATACCATTGGTCAAACGAAGTCAATATATGTCCTCTTCCTTAAAACAATATTGCTACAAAATTTAAATGTTCTTAGGAGACCGAAAGCTTTTGCTATACATTGGATTAATCTCTCAAATAAGATATTGTTTCTGGATGAATGATGATAGCTGGAAACTGAAAATGACCTTGACAGAATGATTTTTGTTTCATAACATCTTACCACCTACCAGTGCCCAGTGTTATTTGACCAGCCTCCGTTCTTCACTCCTCCTGTGTTCGTTGACTTCTTTATCTGCCAAGCTTAGGCCTGTCTCAGTCTTCAGTACATTTGAGGATAAAGCAGTAAGTACTTAAACCACCCATATTTTCGCATTTTAGGCAGGTTTTTATTGCATCTTCTCTTCAACTATCATGCCTTAAGACACAGGACTTTAGGGATGATTAATATACATCAAAATGAAATGTGGCAGTGACGAAGCAGATGCTGAGTATTCTGTCCCATTAGCCTAAAACCAGTCCCGCTATAGCTACCACTTGTATATTTAGATTTCTTAATCCCTTCCTGATCGGCCAAAGTCAGTCCTATTTTCTCACCTCTTGTCACCAGTCTTTTGGCTGCTATCCTGAATATCTCCCCCAGTAACTAAACTAGGACTTTTGTTTCCAGTAAACCTGAGAGCCTGCCAGACCATTCCTTTCAGAATGACTGGAATCCTATGTCTCTACCTTAATATAGCACTTGGGAACGTCTGCCTGTGGACAAACTTTCACACTGTTTTCTAATAACTTTATTTTATTATAGAGACGTGGGGTACAAGTCAGGATTGGGTACATAAGTAATTCACATGTGGGTGAAATATAGACTTCCAACTGGTCCTCACTTCACCTGGTTTAGGATCAGGAACATTTTGTGTTGTTACGAGTTCCCTGTTGCGGCCATATATGATGAAATATCACACAGTCATAAAGACGAACAGAATCATGGACTTTGCAGAAAATTGGATGAAGTTGGAGACAATCACATATCTACGTTTTAAACTGCTGCCTAACAAGAAAGACTTCCATGGATCACCCAACCCAGTTTTTCTCCAGCTAAAAGTATGCTATTTGACAATCTAACGCTCATTTGTAGTATCTTGAACTGAGCATGTTCGATTCTTTATCCACTAATACTCACTGGGATGTGTAATTTTATATGATTAATGTAAATTGCTTGGTGGCCTTCTTTTTTTATGAACCTAAGGACTTGTGCTTTTTGCTTCCCCAAGTTCTTAGAACTTAGCATAGCACTTGGCACATTATAGGTGTTTTATAAAGAGTGGTGAAATAATAATCACATAAACTCTAGCGGAAGCACAATATCTTTTCCAACTCTACTGCTTAAATCATTCAAAGAATTAGGCAGGATAGGGAGAGATACAGACTCTCAAAGAGGAGAAACAAGGGTAGGTTTATGTTCAAAAATACCAGCTGGACTGTATTTCTACAAGATGGGTTTCAAATGGAATAAAATAAGATCACTGAAAGTCCTACTTCAGTGTAGAGCTAGAAAATCACAAAAGACATGTGAGTTCCTTTAATGATAAAAGATCCCTAGACATTATACAAAATTATATCTTTTCTTGAACCTAGAAAATTGATATTGTAAGGAGACTGAACCAATCTATGTAGTCTGTTCCATTTTATGTATATTTTAAGATGTTTATATAATATAAATATACTTTGATAGATAACTCATAGAATATGACATCTATTTATCCAGCTGAATATCTCCTTAAGTATATAAAAACATAACTCTATGGTACAGAAAAAGACATACCTTTTTGAGTACTTAATTATCTGAATTGATATCACAAACATCTAAGTATATCCACCAATGGAAGCTATATAATGTAAAATATATAACATATTGCATATAATTCATAATGTATAGACTATAGCAAATAATATTGTATCACTCTAATATGTAATATATAATGAATCCAAGTAACTTTGTTGTACATAATACCACATCCTGACAATAAATTATTGATTTCTTTCTTGAATGGCTTCTTTGTTGTCTACTGTATTTTTCAGGGTTATGGTAGAAAACAGATTTTATGTTCCTAAAGAACAGTAAAAGAGATTTTAAGGGAGGGATGATTTAAAGGCTTAGGCAGTTAAGAAAAGCCAACAGAAGATAGTGGACACCATTGGCTTTCATAAGTTTCATGAGAAAAAAAGTCTCAACAAGAACTTTGTGGGAGAAGGCTGTCCAACAGAAGCTATGCTTTTGAAATTCATTCACTGCTAAATTGCAGCCTGCATGGAAGGAAAGTCCATGGAGTAGGGACTAAAAAGATTTTGCCCTCTGTATTAGTTTGCCAGGAAACCCATGACAAAATAACACAAGTTGATGGCTTAAACAACAGGAACTCATTTCCTCATGGTTCTGGAGGCTTGAAGTCTGAGTTTAAGATGTTGGCAGGTTTGGTTTCCTCTGAGACCTTTCACCTTGGTTTGCAGATGGTATGTTCTTGCTTTGTGGTCACATAGGTTTTTCTCTGTGCAGGCACATTCTTGGTGTTTCTCCCTAAATGGTCTCATCTATTTTTATGACAACTCATTATATTAGTTTAGGATATACTGTAAAAATCTCATTTTAACTTATTTTTCTTAAAGACCATATCTCCATATATAGTCACATTTTGAGTTACTAAAGGTAAAGCGATATATATATATATATATATATATCTACATACACATACATATATATGTATGTATGTATCTGTATATGTGTGTGTGAAGGACACAATTCAGTAATTCAGTACATAACACTCTCTAAGTCATGGGTACCTACTGTTGGCCAAACCACTTAGAGGCCAAGCGTCACAAAACTCCTCCATCAAATTCATTGAGATCAGCATCTTGAATAGCCTTTTAAGGTCACTAGTATTATGTAAAGGGAGAAATAGAAAATAAAAAATGTTGTCAACTCAAGATTTTATTAAAGCAGCTTAATAAAAATATACTATGCTTATATTACACATACTAATATATTTATTTACTCATAAACTAGAAACTACAGGGCTGGTCTGGCACAGTGGCTCATGCCTGAGCACCAAGCATTTTGGGAGTCTGAGCAAGAAGATTGTTTGAGCCCAGGAGTCAGAGATCAGCCTAGACAACATAGTGAGACTTTGCCTCTCCAAAAAAAAAGCTAAAAGGTTAGTTGGACAAGGAGATGTGTGCTAGTAGCCCCTACTACTCACAGCGGAATGAGGTGCAAAGATTGCTTGAGCCCAGGAGATCAAGTTTGTAGTAAGTCATGATCATGCCACTATATTCCAATCTAGGTGATAAAGTGAGACACCAACTGAAAATAGATAAATAAATAAATAAATAAATAAAACTACAATATTTTTCTCTATTCTAATGTAAATTTCTGATTACCAAATTCAGTTACCTGTTCTCAATCTGTATTTTCCTTTTCAATTTTTTTTTTTTTTAGAAATGTAGGGTAAAATTCAGGGTTAGGTAAACAAATGGTCATTGTACAGGTAAAGTTTGGACCTCACTTTGGTTCCCACTTCACCTAGCTTGAGATCAGGTACCATTATCGATGAAGTATGCCACCCACCCCATTCCCTGGGAGTTTCCCACTACTGTCAATCTCTTTTTTGTAGTATTATGACAATTGTTCAGGGTCTGCTTATGAGTGAGAACTTGTGGTACTCAGTACTTTGTTTCTCTGATAGATCCCTGAGTATTACAGACTCTAAATTCACTTAAGTTGCTGTGAAGTCCATAATTTTGTCCTTCTTTATGGCTGTGCGATTTTCCATCATGTATATGTACCACATTATTTTTTATCCAGTCTACTTTCGAAGGACATGGTTGGTTCCATGTTTTGGCTATTGTGCATAGTGCTGAAATACATATGTGTGCACAGGTGTCTTTTTTATAGATTAATTTGAGTTCCTCCAGGTATATTCCCAGAAGGGGGATTGCTGGACCAGAAGAGAGGTCAATTTTTAGATCTTTTAGGAATAATCATACTGTTTTCCACAGAGGTTGTACTAGTTTACATTCCTACCAACAGTGTGGAAGCGTTTTCTTTTCCCAACATCCTCTCAAGCATCCATTGTTTTTTGAGTCATTGTTGATGGTCATCCTAACTGGAGTTAGGTGGTATCTCAGTGTGGTTTTTATTTGCATTTTTTTGATGATTAGTGAGGTTGAGCATTTTTTCATGTATCTATTGGCTGCATGTATGTCTTCTTTGAGAAGTGTCTATTCATAACTTTTGCCTTCTTTTTAATAGAGCTATTTGCTTTTTTTCTTTTCAGCATGTTTCAGTTCCTTGTAGATCTTATATGTTAGACCTTTGTCAGATATACAGTTGGTAAATATTTTTTTCCCATTCTGTGGGCTGCCTCCCCGCTCTCTTGATGGCTTCTTTGGCTTTGCAGAAGCTTTTCAGTTTGATGAAGTGCCACTTGTTTATCTTATCTCTTATGGCATGGGCACTTGAGGTTTTGTTCAGGAGTTGGTTGTCAGTTCCAATTTCCATAAGGGTATCTCCTGCATTTGCTAGTTTGAGGTTTTACATTTAGGTCTTTGATCCATTCAGAGTTGATTTTTGTGCACGGCGATAGGTAAACATCTTGTTTTAATCTTCTGCATGTGGTCAGCCAGTTTTCCAAGCACTATTTTCTGAATAAGTTCTCCTCTCCTCAGTGGTTGCTAGTTGAATCTTTGCTGAAGATCAGTTGATTGAGAAATTGAGGGTTTGCTTCTGGATTCTCTATCCTGTTCCTTTGGTCTATATGTCTGTTCTTGTATCAATACCAGGCTGTTTTGATTATTGTAGGCTTATAATAAAGTTTAAAGTCTGGACATGTGATACTTCCTACTTTGTTCCTATTACTGAGGATTGTTTTAGCTATTTGTGGTCATTTATGATTCCATATGAATTTCTGTATTGTTGCTTCCAGGTCTGAGAACAATGATGCTGACATTTTAATGGGTATTGTGTTAAATCTGTATATTGCCTTGGGATGGCAACTTAACAATGTTGATTCTTCCAATTCATGAGCATGGAATATTTTTCCATTTGTTTGTGCCATCTTTGATTTCTTTGAACAATGTTTTGTGGTTGTAAATTTCTTTCACATCTCTGGTTAGGAAGATGACGAGGCATTTCATTTTCTTGTGGCTATTGTGAATGGGATTGTGCTATTTATTTCATTCTCTATCTGTTTGTTGTTGGTGTATAAGAATGTTACTGTCTTCAGCATATTAATTTTGTACCCTGAGACTTTACCAAAGTCCTTTATCAGTGCAAGAAGGTTTTTGACAGATTATTTTGCATTTTCGAGTTATAGAATCATATTGTTAGCAAAGAGGGACAGTTTGACTACCGCTTTCCCTACTTGGATTACCCTGATTTTCTTCTCTTGTCTGATTTCTCTAGCTAGGACTTCCAACACTATGTTGAACAAGAGGGGTGAAAATGGGCAGCCTTGTCTTTTTCTGGTTTCTAGGGTAAATGCTTCCAATTTTCATCCATTTAGCAATATGTTGACTGTGGGTTTATTGTAGATGGTTCCTACTATTTTGAGACATGTTTTCTTTATACCTAGTAGTTCAAGGGTTTCTATCAGGGAGGGAAGCTGGAGTTTATTGAAAGTTTTTTCTGCATCTAATGATATAATCATGTGATTTCTATTTTTACATCTGTTGATGTATTTAATCATATTTATGATCTTGTGAATGTTCCGTCCCTACAGAATTTGGCATAGGATGTGGTCTCTTCCTTATATACTCATATTTTCTTTTGACTTTGATTCATGGTATTCTTTCCTTAAATTCTTGCAAGATAGGGTGCATGCCTAACTAGTTTGCCATTTCAGTTGCTATGATCTCTTCATGGTTATTGAACTATTGGATCATCAGTTGTCAAATTTCATCCCAAATGGAGAGAATAAAATTTTACATTTAAATTGTTCTTTCTGAGTAGTCAATTTTGTTGCAGAATTTTAGAATGTCTAAAGTGGATGAAGAACATGTTTTTGTTCATCTTTCCCCTTCATGTGATTTTTGCAGATACTGTTAAAAGTGAAAAGAGATGTTCTGCTACAGAGAGAAAGAAGATAACAGATTACATTTATGTCGCCTTGTACCCTTATCATGTAGGTAGACTCTGCCCCAGTGAGTGAACTAGCTGTGGAGAAAGGTTTTGGTGGACACATTACTACCAGCTCCTGAGCTCGCCATCACAGAAAGCAGCTGGAACAGCAGCTCAGGATTGATCTTGAGACCTTACAAAGTCTTGGGAAGGAACACATGGCAGAAAAACAAATCTGTTAATAGAATTGTGAATAAAGTTTAACTTCACAGAGCTAAATAACTATTTTGTATTAACTGACATTCTAAAGATTTAGAGATAATACCTCCCCCCCCCTTTTTTTATATGATTCTCACTTACTTATCATGGAGCTATTTAAAGTGATCGTTCCTAAGTGTTAATCCCTTTTTGATCCTCCTTCCTGGCAAGATCTTAGTGAGATGCTCAAGTATGCGTGCGTGCGTGCGTGCGTGCGTGTGTGTGTGTGTGTGTGTGTGTGTGTAAGAGAGAGAGGAAGAAAGAGATAGCGAGAGCAAGAGAGAGAGTGAGGGAGAGAGAGAGAGGGAGAGAGAGAGGAGGAGGGAGAGAGAGAGAGGGAGGGAGGGAAAGAGAGGGAAGGAGAGAGAGAGGAAGAGGGAGGGAGAGAGAGGAGGAGGGAGGGAGAGAGAGGAGGAGGGAGAAAGAGGGGGGGGGAGGGAGAAAGCGAGAGAGTTGTAACAGAACAATAGGAAATAAAAGATGTTGGTTGGATGTTCATAAGACTAGTGATCAACTCCATGATAGATTAGTAAAGACAAGCACAAATGAGACATTTGGCATCTCACACTAAGAAGAAGCCAAATATACCAAGAAAAGTATATAGAAGCCTTACAGAAAACTGTGTTAGAGATAGCAGATGACAAAATATTCCCCTTAATGCATGCATGATTCTGATAATAGTCTACCATTTAACAGAGCATTGAATTGGATGTTTCTGGTTCTATATACCATATAATAATTTAACATATACAATATAGTACTCTATAAAATAAAATTAAACCTTAATTATTGTATTTGGGTTTTTTGTGGAAATATCAAAATAATGTATGTTTCATTGATGTATAGGTCTTATTCTAAAAATCCATTAATTTCTTAGTGACTGGGGCTTTTCTTCATAAGTATTATTTAAGTTTTATAAAAAAATTTCTACTTCCATTTACTGTCAATGGAACTATTAGTAATAATTACTAATATTAGTTGTATGTGGGTTAGAAACTGTTCTAATTGCACTGCCGGTATTATTTATTTTAATTCTAACAACTCTATAAAGTTGTTCCTGTTTTCCTATTTTAGAGATGAAGAAACTGAGTCACAAGGCAGGGACTTCCCCAAAGTTACTTAGATAGAAAGTGGGAACTGTACCTAAACACAGGCAATTTAATTACAGAATGAAAATTGTATTCACTATTCTGCCTCAAATGTGTACAATACAAAATGATAGGAAAGAACAATACTGTGAAGAACTGAGGGCCAAAAAAATGTACTTACATAGAACTGAAAATTATGTAAAAGAATCTGTGAAATATTTTTAAATAAATTATCTTATGCAGAATCATTGAGAAGGCAAAAAATAGAGAAGTATGAGAGAGGATCCTATCCAAATCTGGATTTGTTTATAAAAAATAAAGTATATTTAGTGGAGATGAGTGGGTTGAGAGACAGTGTTTTACTTCTTGAATCTCTGTCCTGTTCCATTGGTTGATGTCCTTATTTCTGTACCAATACCATGTCGTCTTGGTTACTGTAGCTTTGCAATAAAATTTAAAGTCTGGAAGTGTGATATCTTCTGCTTTGTTTCTTTTACTGATAATTTTTTTTTTTTGGCTATTTGTGCTCTTGTTTATTTCCATATGAATTTCTGTATTGTCATTTTCAGGTTTGTGAAAAAAAGATGTTGGTAAATTGAGAGGTATTGCATTGAATCTATAGATTGCCTGGGGTAGGATGGACATTTTGACAACATTGATTCTTTCAATCCATTAGTATGGGATGTTTTTCCATTTGCTTGTGTCATCTTTGATTTCATTGAGCAGCATTTTGTAGTTCTCATTGTAAAAGTCTTTCACTTCTGGTTAAGTGGATGCCAAGGTATTTAAATTTTTTTTTTATGTGTGTGGCAATTGTGAATGGAATTATCATTGGAGAAAGTACATCATATTTAGCAAATGGTGCTGGGAAGACTGGCTAGCCACCTGTAGAAGAGTGAAACTGGACCTTTACCTGTCACCATATACAAAAATCAGCTCAAAGAACCTAAACGTTAAACCTCAAATTATAAGAACTCTAGGAGAAAACATGCTTCAGGACATCAGAGTAGCCAATGAATTTATGATCAAGTTCCCAAAAGTGAATACTACAAAATCTAAGATAGACAGGTGGGGCCTCATCAAGCTGAAAAGCTTTGGGACAGCAAAAGAAACCATCAAGGGATTAAAAAGACAACACACAGAATGGGGGAAAAAAATTGCAAATTATGTATATGACAAAGGCCTAACATCCAGGATATACGAGGAATTCAAGCAAAGTGAAGCAAACACCACCACCACCAACAACAACAACAACAACAACAAACCCTAACAATCCCATTAAAAAGTAGACAAAAGACATGAACAGACACTTCTGGAAAGATGACATACAAGCAGCCAACAGACATATGAAAAAAATGTTGAGCTTCAGCAATCATCAGATGAAAAATGCAAATCAAAACTACAATGTGATACCACCTAGCTCCAGTAAGTATGGCTATAATTAATAGGTCAAAGTACAACAGGTGTTGGTGCAGCTGCAGAGAAAAGGGAATGCTGCTACACTTTTGGTGGAAATGTAAGCTAGTTTAGCCTCTGCAGAAAGCAGTGTGGTGATTACTCAAAGAACTAAAAAATTGATTTTTTCGTACGATCCAGCAACCCCTCTCTTGGAAATAGACCTGGAAGAATATAAATCATTCTACTAAAAAGATACTTTGCACATGCGTGTTTATTGTCACACTATTCATAACAGCAAAAACATGAAACCAATCTGCTGCCCATCGGAAGTGGACTCGCTAAAGAAAATGTAGTACATATACATGAGAGAATATTACACAGTCATAAAGAAGAATAAAATCATGGCCTTTACAGGAACTTGAATGCTGTTGGAGACCATCATAATAAGTGAGCTGTCACAGAAACAAAGAACTAAATACCAAATGTTCTCACTCATAAGTGGACTTGATCATTAGTCCCATTAGCACAAGCGTGGAATCGGTAGTCACCGAACACTGATGGGGAGTGTTGAGCGGGGAGGGAGGTGGGTCGGGGGACATGTGACAAGACAAAAGATACCTGCTCCACTACCAGGGGGAGCGAGGGTCACTTACAAGCCTAAACTTCACCTGCATGCAGCCTATTTATGTAATAAATCCTCACTTGTACCCCACAACTCTAAAAGAAATAAATAAATCTAAAATATCTATACATAAAATAAAGGAATTTTGTATTTATTCTTACATGTTTCAAGTTCAGTCAACTTCAAAATACTCTCCGTTTGATGCAATGCACCTATCAAGATGTTTTTTCTACCGCTCAAAACAATTTTTGAACTCAGCAATTTCGAGAACTTTTAGTGTTTCTGTCATTTGTTTGTTTGTTTGTTTCCCTCTCTCACATCGGCAAAATGTTTCCCTTTGGGGATTTGTTTCATCTGGGGGAGAAATGTTGCTCTGAGATCTGGTGAATAGGACGAGTGGGGCACAAAAGTCATGCCGTTTTTGGACAAAAACTGCTGAACATTCAGTGAGGTGTGGGTAGGTGCGTCATCATGGTGGAAGAACCAGTTGCCTGTTTGCCACAACTTGGGACATTTCTTCTGCAAATTATGCCACAACCTTCTCAAAACATTCAGGTAAAAACTTTGCTTCACTGTTTGATCTGGAGGAACAAATTATAAGCATACTACAAGGCCTGCCCTTCAAAAGATAATTCCAGTTTGGGGGAGGTTCCCCCTGATATATAGAACATAAAACTGATTTTCAGAAGATAAACTATAAATGGTGTTATAGGCTGAATTGTGTGCTCCCAAATTTTATATAGCGAAGTACTAATACCCAATAATTCAAAATATGACTACATTTGGAGATAGGGTCTTTATGGTATAACTAAGTTAAAATGGGGCTCTTAAAGTGGGTCCTGAACACTTTTACACTGTTGGAGGTAATTCAAATTAGTACAACTTTCCTGAAAATCAATATAGTGATTTCTCAAAGAATTAAAAGTATATCTACCATTCTGTCCAGCAATTCCACTACTGTGTATCTTCCCAAAGAAATATAAGCCATTGTACAAAGTAGACACTTGAACTAGTGTATCTATTACAGGACAATTCACAATTGAAAAATTGTGGAATCAACCTAAGTGTTCATCAGCCAATCAGTAAATAAAGAGGGTGCCAAAAATGTATACACAGTTTAAGAGATGTTATCTATGTATTACTGTTTTATGTTGGATTGAATTACGGTAGCAATGTGTTGTATGACGTTCACTCAACTGTACTTCCACCATTTGTTTTATGGGATGGAAAATTATCTAATATGTACAGTGTGCACTAATTAGATGATAATAACATTTAAAGTTCAAACTTCTTCACCACTGTACCTTTCTTCCATGTACTCATAAACCATTTGTGGCCCCAAAGTTATTGAATTATTTTTTAAGTGGGCTCTGATCCAAGATGAGTGGTGTCTTTATAAGAAGAGATTAGGACACAGAGTAAGAGAGACAGGCGCATGAGTATACAGAGGACAGGCTGTACGAAGACAGTGAGGAAATGGCCATATGAAAATCAAGAGGAGAATCCTCATAAGAAATCAAACTCAACAACACTTAGGTGTCGGACTTCTAGCCTCCTGAACTGTGAGAAAATATGTTCCTATTTTTAAGCCACCCAGTCTGTGGTATTTTGCTATGTTAACACTAGGAACCTAATACAGCTGCCTTATAAGAGATACAATTTTTCCAAATTTTCTATTTGTTAAGTAGACACAAATATAAATTTTAATGTTAGAAAATTTTATAACTGTGATGTTAACAAAATTTAAGAGTCTTACCATGGCAAGTGTTGAAAAGAATATGGTGGAATTGTTATATGTATGACTGGTAATAAATCAATACATTTCTTGTCAATTTCTGCTCCAATGTTCTTTTTTAAAGTAATGTTATAAAGGCCACTGGTGAGATTGTAAGCTAGTACAACTTCTGTGGAAAACAGTGTGGTGATTCCTAAAAGACCTAAAAATTGACCTTCCATATGACCTAGCATTCCCCATTCTGGGAATCTATCCGGAGGAACTTAAATCACTCTATGAAAAAGATACCTGCACATGCATGTTTATTATTCATAATAGCAAATACATGGAACCAACTGTGCTGCCCATTGAAAATGGACTGGATTAAAAAAATATGGTATAAATGCATGATGGAATATTATGCAGCCATAAAGAAGGACAAAATTATGAACTTTGCAGCTACTTGGATGGCCTTAGATTCTATAATACTCAATTATCTATTAAAGACACAAAGAACTGAATACCACATGTTCTCACTCATAAAGTGGACCCTGAACAATTATCACAATCCTTACAAGAAAGAGATTGACAGTATTGGGAAACTGCCAGAGGGGGATAACACTTCATCAATAAGGGTACCTGATCTCAAACCAGGTGAAGTGGGGACCAAAGTGAGCCCAGACTTTACCTGTACAGTGACCATTTGTATACCTAACCCTGAATTCTACCCCTTATCTTTAAAATAAAAATTTAAAAAATAAATTAAATAATGTTATGTCATATGCGATATCTATTATGCATTTTAATTTAGATAAAGAAAATAAGGAATTTTGCAAAGGATTAAATGTTATTTTTATTTATTTATTTTTTTGTGAGAAAGCAGGATTTATTGAGAGGACAGAAAAGCTCCCACAGTGGGAGGGGACCTAAAGGAGTTGCCCAACTAAATGTCATTATAAATGTAATTTCAATTACTCCCTGATGTTTATATTAATTGATTTCATATAATTACTTATATAATAGAATATCTAGATTACATTTTTAAAAAATTACTATTAGTAACCCTGCAGTGAGCATTGTTACTGAATAAAATGTTGCATATATAGGATGATTTATTTCCTAGATAGATTTCTAGAAGTGGTAATGATGAGACTATAAATACAAATATTTTGATGCATCCTGTGATATACTGCAAAAGGAGCTCTAGAATAATCATACAATCTATTTTCCTTTTTTAAAAAATATTTTAAAAATATGGAGTACAATTCAGAATTAGGTATAAAAATGGTCATTGTACAGGTAAAGTTTGGGCCTCCCTTTGGTGCCCTCTTCACCTGGTGTGAGATCAGGTACCCTTATTGATGTTATGTCTCCCTCCTCCCTCCCCTGGCAGTCTCCCTACTGCCAATCTCTTTCTTATTGGATTATGGCAAATGTTTAGGGTCTACTTACGTGTGATAACATGTGGCACTCAGTTCTTTATTTCTGTGATAGATCACTGAATATGATAGACTCAAAAATCCATCCAAGTTTCTGCAAAGTTTATAATTTTGTTCTTTATGACTGTATTTTCCTTTGATATGTAGTGTAATCATTGCACTCCTCTTAACCAATATTGACCTTCTATCTGTTATTATAAGAATATGTCTATAACTTATCTTGATAAATTACAGAATTTTCCTAAAATTAGAACTATTTTTAAAATAATAAGCTGCCTTGTATATTTAAGAAAATAAAAATTAAATATATTGCATTGCTTATATATATTAAAAGTTTTAAAGCATTGGAGTAATTTTGTTGCAATTTTTTGCTTTAAACTGTAACTTTTTCTATTTTTAATACTGAGGTGAATCATTTAATTCTAGAAAACTGATATACATTTTGACATTTCAGGCAAACCTATGTATAAAATATATAAAACATTTGGGAAATAAAAAGTTATGAATCTTTGTTCAATAACCACACTTTTGTACTACTATAAAGTCTTATAGTCAGCCTATGCTTTACTCTTGAAAATGTGATTTCTCTGAGCACTAAGTTAACTATTTTGGAAATAAAATTCTCATCTATATGATTTCATATTTATTTGAAGGAATAGATAGCCTGCTACAGTTAATTACCTCTTAAAAGTGCATGTTCAAGTTTTCATTATCTCAGTTCTCCTCTTGCCATTTAATTCATAGATTTCTACTTATATTACCTTAAATATGTCATCAAATATTTTACACTGCATGGACTTTCAGTGCCTTTGGCTGACTTTTACATTACTTTGGTTGATCTTGGACTTTGAGATTATTGTACACTTGAAAACTTACCTTTCCACACCCAAAGGTTATTCAGAAAGTTACCAGATTATTGTTCCACAGACCAAATAATTGCTAGATTTACAATCAGTCACTTAGAAATAATTGCTATGTATTTATGAAAAAAAATTATCCTTTGTTTCTTATATTTTTCACTTTATTTTATAAGCATAATGGAGAATATATACTTTTTTCCCTCCAATTTCAGACATTCCATTAAATTTCTCATTTAAATTGCCTATATACATACTTAACATAAAACATTACATTATAATTACAACAGGCAAAACCTCTGTGGTACAATTCATTATTGAAGACAAAGAAAAAATGCTTTCTCACTCATAGCTAATTCTCTATAGAACTTCTTTTTTGGTATGTTTTATTATAGTTGTCAGAGACTACGAGCCACATGAATTGGTTTGCTATTGTTACCTTGTTTGATATTACCTCAGGGATTATAATTAATTGTGATTTGTGTAAACTATTCCCACAATTGATTTAAAAACACCAGCACACGGATATATTGTTCTCTTGTTTTACTTCTCCTATCTGTTCATATGTCAAAATAACAATAAGAAAATTTTGCTTTTCAGTATGTGCATCTCAATACACTTGAAATAACAACATAACACTGTACAATTCAGTAAATAAAATCCAGTGTGAACTTTTGATATATTGTAAAATTAATTAAAATGGCATAGTCTGAACACAATATAGAGGGCTTATTTCTTGATACTTATGTTACCTGTACTCAAAAATTATTTCCTTAAAAGTTTTACAATAGTAGTTATTTTTTCTGAAATTTTATTTATAATAGGAATTAGATAATTCTGCTTTGTATTGTATCTAGTGAAAAATCATACTTAAAACTTTATGTGCCGGGCTCGGTGGCTCAGCCTGTAATCCCGTGCCTTGGGAGGCTGAGGTGAGTGGATTGCCTGAGCCCGCGGGTTCGAGACCCGCCTGGGCAAGCGAGACCTCATCTCTACAATAAATCAAAAAATTAGCCGGGCGTGGTA
>CAUYQG010186407.1:0-11669 GCA_963574415.1 Tarsius wallacei
ACATAGAAATCACCCAGTCTTGTCCCCACTATTTACAGGGGAGACCCCAAGACAAGCTTCTGTTGTGACTCAACTGGTTAGTGTCAGCATGGGAGCTGGAACCCAGGCCTGGGGACTTAAGTCTGGTCCTGTTCTTTTATATCCGTGGTGCCCCAAAGTCCCTCTTTCTTGGGGATTTCCTCTCATATCTTCCCAGACCAGGACAGACAGGTCTGTGTCCTTGGAAGTTTTAATCCGATAAGTGGCATCTCCTTTCCCAGCCCTCAGGAAGGTTTGCAAGCCTCTCTCAGCCTAGCCAGGAGATCCTGCTGTCATCATCCTGCTTGCCCTCCCCCTGGATCCCAGGCCACTCAAGATTTGGACTGGTAACCTTTGGTCTGTTTCTTGGCCTGTGAAACAAGCATGGCGTTTCAGGCTGCCTGCTGGGCTGGGACTGTGGGGCCGCTCTCCCCTCTGCCTACGCAGCAAGCCTTGGAGGGCTGCAGGGAGACTGACACCAGTCCCAACGGTCCTGTGGCCCCATCCCTGGGTCTTGCAGAGGGACTCTCCC
Organism: Tarsius wallacei; assembly: GCA_963574415.1. Classification (NCBI taxonomy): domain Eukaryota; kingdom Metazoa; phylum Chordata; class Mammalia; order Primates; family Tarsiidae; genus Tarsius; species Tarsius wallacei. Next base: position 551 of record CAUYQG010186407.1, read on the forward strand.
TGTGCTCTCTCTGTCCTTTTGTGTCAGCTCCTACACTAGCCCTTGGCAGCTGCCCCTACCCTTGGGTGGCATAAACTGGCATGGGATAATTATTTCAAAAGGGGCTGCTGGCCAGCTCGAGGAAGCCTCAATCAAGAGGGCAATGTAGCACAGTGGAAAGGCATGAAGCTTGGCAGCTGTGGAAACTGAGGAGCCCCTGGGTCTGTCTGAGCCTATCTCCTCATCTGCAGAATGGACTTGACAATCTCTGCCCTGCACAGATTCTGTGGGTCTTCTGAGGAAGGCCTCCTAATCCTCAGAGATCAGAGGGCTCCTTATCATGTGTCACCTCGTAAGCCAGGGCCACCTGCCATGACACTCCAGCTAGTGGAGAGGCCGTAGCCCTCTGTGGAGAATGGCTGACTCACTGGGCTTGACAAGCTGAGGATGCAAGAGGAAACGGCAGAGGTTCTGGACAATGGACACACAGCGAGTTAGCCTTTGGCAGCCACATCAGTGGCTTCCTCATTTCTGCCCGCCGTCCCCCAGCTCACGTGGACGCGCACACCTCCGAGAATGCTGAGCTTTGAGTTTGGGCCCGTCGACTGTGCTAGAGAGTGACTCACCCACCAGCAAGGAGATCCCACTCCCCAGCCTTCCTGTTGAGGTTCAGGGAACTCTAGAAGGAGCCGGCCTCAGGCAGCAGAGGGCACTTCTCCCTGGGGCCTCAGCCTGTCTGCTAGAGCCCGCAGGCCTCCCGCCCTGGAGGTCAGGGCTTTCCTCTAGATGCTGTGTCTACAGGGAAGGGAGGCCCATCTGCAGGGCTGACCCTCCTCTCGCCCCAGCCAGGGAGCAGGGAGATCTGGAGTGTGGGCACTGGCGGTCTCCAGAGTATCAGGGAAGGGATGAGGAACTGGGTGCTGAGATTCTGCATACTCACTCTGTCTTGGTGCCTGATGAGCCAGCCCTGTGTCTCTCAAGCCCTCGCTGGTCCCTGGGTTCCTTGTCTGTCAAGTAGGGAGTTTTGTGGAGGTGTTGGCTGGGTTTCTTCCATTTCAGCACAGTGGCTCTGAGGCCCCTCTGCTACTTCTGCCCCAGCCAGTAGGGCAGGTTCCAGGGACTCTCCCAGAAGCTTTCTGGCTGAAGCAGAGCTGGGCCATGCTGACCCCAACACAAGGGAGATGGCTCCTGCCCAGTGAGGGGAAAGAGGAAGGGGGCAGAAAACGACTTTTAATGAATGCCTGCTGTGGGCAGATCATATGTATTTTACATAATTTATCCTTTTTTTTAATTGGGGGGGTCTTACTCTGTTGCCCATAGAGTACAGTGGCACCATCATGGCTGACTGTAGCCCCAACTTCCTGGACTCATACGATCCTTCTGTCTAAGCCTCCCAAGTAGCTGGGACTGCAGGCTTGTGCCACCACACCTGGCTAATGTATACTTTTAACAACTCATCATTGTTCGTATGATTACCCCTATAATTTGTTCAGCCTGTATGACTTGAAACTCAGCTCTCCCTGTATGTCTGCTGCCTTTCTGAGTGTAAATTCAAGCAGGGTTTAGCCCTGGATCTGCTGGTTTTTTTGTTTTTTGTTTTTTTTTTAATGAGTTGGAGTCTCACTCAGTCGCCCGGACTGGAGTGCAGTGGCCGCTCCCGGCCACTGCAGCCTCAACCTGCTGGGCTCTGGCGATCCTTCCGCCTCAGCCTTCCAAGTAGCTGGAACTACAGGTGCGCGCCACCAAGCCTGGCTAATTTTTGATTTATTGTAGAGACGAGGTCTCGCCAAGTTGCCCGGGTTGGTCTTGAACCCACAGGCTCAGGCAATCCACTCGCCTTGGCCTCCCAAAGTGCTGGGATTACAGGCTGAGCCGCCGAGCCTGGCTGAATGATATTTATTTTAAAAAATTACTATTGTAAAAGATACTAGCTTATAAGTGGGATGTACTGATAGAAAAGGGAATGACGTTTCATAAGGGAGTGGGAAGATTATCCTGGTAGTCCCTGATACCAATTGTATGTAAATCACTTGACAGCAGGCAGAGGGTCATGCTGTCATTCTGTGCTGTGAGAGAAGACTGAATCACTTTCATTTCTACCCTTGAGTGCTAAGGGCAAGGATAGGGTGCGGACCAGCAAATGCTGCCTGTCTTCCTGGAAATGACTAATCGCCTTTCTCTCATTTAATCAGGTAGAATGATGTTGGAGTGGTAAAAAGAGAGAATATGAAAGTGGCCAAACTGGGAAGTGGGGGTGGAAGGGAAAGAAAGGGTTGTAAGGTCAGTCTCAACCTTCCTTCTTGTGTGATGACCAGAGCATCAATATCTGATCCTCTACCAGCCTGAGTTTACCAAGCACTCAAGAGAGCTCTGGATTAAGCTGTGTGGCATGTGAATGCCTAATTCCCACTCTTCTAACCAGCAAGGCCAAGGTTTCCTAGCCAAGTTCATCTCAAGGGCAAAGGTCTGGGTGATGTTTTTTGAGGGATGGTATATTCTTTTATAATAAGGTATTATGGAAGCTGTACTACTCCTTGTAGACTCATATAAGGAGAGAAACTGCATTAAAAATGCACCCTGAGCCGGGAGTGATGGCTCATACCTGTAATCCCAGCACTTTGGGAGGCTGAGGAGGGAGGAATGCTTGAGTTCAGGAGTTCAAGACCAGCCTGGGCAACACAGCAAGACTTCGTCTCTACAAAAGGTACAAAAAATTAGCTGGGTGTGGTGGCCTGTGCCTGTAGTTTCAGCTACTGGGTGGGGAGCTGAGGAGGGAGAACTGCCTGAGCCCCGGAGGTCCAGGCTGCGGTGAGCCTGTGATCGTGCCACTGCACTCCAGTCTGGGTGACAGAGTGAGACCCTAATTCAAAAACACAAACAAACCCCCAAAATCCACCTTGGGGTGAAGGAAAATGCCATGGAACTCTGCAACTCAGTTGGTAGTGACCTTCTCCCCCACCATTGATGGGTGAGAAGCTGAGAGCACTCTCATCTCAGCATACAATCCCCAGATGCACTTGTGTTCAGTAGTGCAGGAAATTCAAGATTCTCCTTCTTGTCCTCTCTAGGTTTCTACTCTACGTGTTTTTGGATGAACTATATTTAGCTTTCAGATGAGCATTGTGAAGGCATTCTGATCTTGTTTAAAATTGAAGTCACAATGGACTTGGCTGTGTCAGTACTCCTGGACCAGTTCTTGTAAACTCATTGCCTTTTCAGAATGCAGCCATCAGGCACCCATCTTCTTTAAGTGTGAGTAACTCTATCAAATCCATTCCAGTTTTCACACTGGCATTGGTTTGGGCTGTTTCCTCTAAGCAAGCCAAGCAAATTCTCCAAATTCCAAATATCAGATGGGGATTCAAAGGTCATTGTTCTCCTCCACGGGTTTACCCCCACTCCACCCCAGTCAATGGTTCAGATTACTGCTTCAGACAGCAGGTCAGTGCTGCCAAACGTCCTTGGTGCCAGTTCCATTGCTATGTTCTCTGTGTCATAAAATCAGTGTTTATCCTGTGTTCGCAACCCCTGAGCTGCCTTCTCCTGACCTGATTTTCTGGCCCTCCTTGCTGATGGATTCGCATCATTCCTATGTGGGCCTCATTGGACAGCCCTGTCTCCAGCTCTGTTGAGACTGTCTGTGGGTGGCTTCCCTGTGCAGCGATGACAAGGGCAAAGGTCAGAAGCATCCATGATTCATTTCCTCTGTGCTGCACGCAGCGGATGGTTTTCTGGGTGAGTCACTCAGATGCCAAACACAGGAGGGATTTTCTTCACATAGAGGCCCCGAGGCTCCTGCTGTGCCCTGAAAGGAGGAACTGAGTTCTTGATATCGCCTTTAAAATTGTGTATTTTTTCCGATGATTTCATAAGCCATGTGTGTCCCCTTTCTTTGTGTCTGACTTGTGAATTCTTAGAGAACTTCTTGGTATCTTGTGGAGTGTCATTGAGTTCTGATTCAAGAGGAACTGGATTCTTAAAAATATACACCAAGCATACTCCCTTTTTTTTTTTTTTGAGTTGGAGTGTCACTCTGTCACCCAGGCTGGAGTACAGTGGTACAATCACAGCTCATCAAAGCCTTGACCTCCTGGGCTTAGGCAATCCTTCTGCCTCAGTCCTCTGAGTAGCTGGGACTACTGGTGTGTACCACCACGCCTGGCTAAGTTTTAAAAATGTTTTTGTAGAGATGAGATCTTGCTGTGTTGCCTGGGCTGGCCTCGAACTTCTGGGCTCAAGCAATCCTCTTGCCTCAGCCTCCTAAAGTGTTGAGATTACAGGCACCCAGCCACAAACTCCCATGTTAAAACATCCTCTGGGCCGGGCTTGGTGGCTCAGCCTGTAATCCCAGCACTTTGGGAGACTGAGGTGTGTGGATTGCCTGAGCTACAGGTTCACGACCAGCCTGGGCAACTTGGTGAGACCAAATCTCTACAATAAATAAAAAATTATCCAGGCATGGTAGCATGCACCTGTAGTTCTGGCTACTTGGAAGGCTGAGGTGGAAGGATCGCCAGAGTCCATCAGGTTGACACTGGGGTGGCCGTGAGTGTGCCACTGCCCTCCAGCCTGGGCAACAGAATGAGACTCCAACTCAGAAACCAACCAAACAAACCAACCCCCCCCAAAAACATCCTCTGGCCTGCGATCTATACAGAGTATTAACAGCAGTCTACTGTGGCTCCTCAAATATCCACCCTCCTGTTTTTCTTCCAGAATAACAATCTCTGGGAGGAGCAAGGATGTCAACTGAGGGAGATAACGTTGAAATACCCAGAGCTAAGATCTGCACCAGAGTGTTATTTCCTCAATGAAGGAAGGTTATTATTTTCTTTCCTTCTTTATCCTTTTAAGAATTATGAAATAGACTACACAAACAGATGCAGTACATGTAGAGTATAATGAATAATTACAAAATGAATACCCTCCATCAAGAAATGGAACATGGCCTGCCTGGAGGGACCCAGAAGCCCCTCCTTTGTTGACCTTCTAGACCACACCCCCTCCCTCCCCTCTTGGAGTAACCACCATCCTGACTTCTGTGGTCCTCACTTCCTTGCTGTTCTCACCACCTGTGGATGCAAGGTTATTATTTTCTAAAGCAGTATCACTTCTATCTTCCGCTAATGGTACTATGTCATTCATTTGCATGAAATAATGACCACAGGATGACATTAGCTAGAGCGGTGTGCATATCAGTTGCCTCCCCACCCCCACATTCCATGGAACAGCTTATCGGTGTCTACTGTGTCATGAGCTAATAATACACCTGCTAAGACACATATTTAAAATAATGACAGTGAAGAGGCAAATCCAGCATGCTACTTCCGGTGGTCTCTCTCCTGTGCTCCAGGGTTCCTAAGCTGTGAGTGGAGCTAAATAATTCGTGATGGGAAATAAGAATCCTCCTCCCCTCCTCTGACCATCCCTTTTTAATTTTTCTGGGAAATAGCTCAGCAAGTTCTAAAATCTGCAGAACATGGACGTTAAAAGAACCCATTTAGGCTGGGCTCTGTGGCTCAGCCTGTAATTCCAGCACTTTGGGAGGCTGAGGTGAGTGGATTGCCTGAGTCCACGGGTTCGATACCAGCCTGGGCAACTTGGTGAGACCGCATCTCTACAATAAATAAAAGAATTAGCCAGGCACGGTAGTGCGCGCTTGTAGTTCCAGCTACTTGGAAGGCTGAGGTGGAAGGACCGTGGGAGTCCAGCAGGTCGATGCTGGGGTGGCCATGAGCATGCCACTGCACTCCAGCCTGGGTAACAGAATGAGACTCCAACTCAAAAAAAAAAAAAAAGAACCCATTTACTGGTCCTGAACTTTCTTCCCTTGGCTTCTTTTGTTTTTTATTTTTTGAGTCTGAGTCTTACTCTGTCGCCCAGGCTGGAGTGCAATGGCATGATCATGGCTCACCACGGCCTTGTCCTCCTGGGCTCGGGTGATCCTCCTGCTTCAGCTTCCCAAGTAGCTGGGACTACAGGCGCATGCTACCATGCCTGGCTAATTTTTTTTTCATAGAGATTTTTTTTTTCTCGCTATGTTGCTTAGGCTGGTTTCAAATTCCTGGGCTCAAGCTATCCTCCCACCCTGGCTTCCCAAAGTGCTGGGTTTACAGGCATGAGCCACTGCACCCAGCGCCCCTTGGCCTCTTACTTTGAGAACATACATGCTGTTTTAACCTACTTCTCCCTCATTGCAACTCATCCCAAAGATATTTTGATCTTCTCTGGTCTGATATATTGTCTGCTGTGCTAGAAAAAAGAAGATAAGTGAGAATAGGACTTAATCCCCAATTCTTAACCATTTTTACCTCTTTGCCTTTCTTTATTTCCTTAATTGGCTCATGCAGATTTGTGGAGGAAAGGAAGAAAAACTAACACTTATTACACCTCCAATTTGTGCTAGGCACTTTGGATTCCATGACCTTATTAAATACTAACAACACTATGGGCTATTTATTGTCTCCTTTTTGTAATGAAAGCTATTACATGTCAGAGAGCTTAAGTAACTAACAGGGGTCACGTAGTTAGAAACAGGCACAATCAGGAACTAAAAGGTCTAGCTCTAAAAAAGTTCTCTTTCTTTCTGATTGTGCTCCCTCTTATTACATTTACCTGATGACCTTGAAATGCCCTTGGCGAGAATCTGTCAAAAAAAATTTAAAAAGCGCTGTCTTAAACTTGGAAAACTCCAAGATAATAAATTATAAATGGCTTCAGATTCTGGTAGTTTCATCAGGGAAGGGGGAAAGGACAGTTCCATCTTTGAAGCTCATGTTTGATCCAAGGTCATTTTCTGTGTTTCCTGACATCACAGGCCTGGCCGCCTCTGTGACCTGGCGCCCACAGTCTGCAGTAGGCATTATAAGCTTAACGTGAGAGAACCTATTAGAAAATAAACACAACATGAAGTGGGATTACCCTGGGTACATCCACTGTGCTGTAATGCTGTTCACTGTGGAGTGTAGTTTAGCAAAATGCCACTCCATCTTGGACCTTTTCCAAGGAATGTCACTAAAAGCTGCACAAGGACTTTGTTATGCGTTGGTCTTTTCTGGAAGGCAGCTCCTCAGTGTGGTTCCTACAGCCAGTGTTTCCCCATGAGAGGAGAGCAGGTTCAACGCTGATGGGAAATGATCTGGTCAGTCAAGAAGCAGGTACTGGGAAAACAGATGAGGCGGGAATTTAATTCTGGAGTATGTCTGGGGCTGGTATTTACGGAGCATGTAGAAGTTATTTTCAGAGGTGCTTGTGAATTGTCTAAATCCATGTCCTTAACTTTAGGAGGGAATAACATCAGTGTCACCCTAAGGGTGGAACCTGAATGATGGTCAGAGCCTGTCACAGAGGCCAGAACCAGACCAGTGGCTTCTGATCATCATATGAGGGTCAGTGTCAATTTTTCTTTTTTTTTTTTTTTTTTTGAGACAGAGTCTTGCTTTGTTGCCCAGGTTGGAGATCATAGCTCACTACAGCTTTGAACTCCTGAGCTCAAGTAATCTCCTACCTGAGCCTTCTGAGGGTTGGGATTACAGGCGTGTACCACCACACCTGGCAAATTTATTTATTTATTTTTAGAAGGGAGTACTTCTGGTTTTTAAAAAAATTTTTAATTTTAAAGATGTGGGGTACAATTCAGGGCTAGGTACACAAATGTTCATTATTCACGTACCCCTGTTGATGAGGTGTCCCTTCCCTTGGCAGTTTCCCACTACTGCCAATCCCACCCACCCTACCCTGGAAGTTTCCTACTACTGCCAATCCCACCTACCCTCCCCTGGCAGTTTCCCGCTACTGCCAATCCCACCTACCCTCCCCTGGCAGTTTCCCGCTACTGCCAATCCCTTTCTTATAGTATTATGATACTTGTTCAAGGTCCGCTTATGAGTGAGAACATATGGTACTCTTTTCTTTGTTTCTGTGATAGGTCACTCAGTATTACAGACTAAGTCCATTCAAGTTGCTGTGAAGTTCATAATTTTGTCCTTCTTTATGGCTGCTTAGTATTCCATTGTGTATATGTACCACATTTTTTTTATCCAGTCCAGTTTCAATGGGCAGCATAGTTGGTTCCCTATTTTTACTATTGTAGTGCTGCAATAAACATGCAGGTATTTTTTTTATAGAATGCTTTGAGTTTCTTCAGGTATACTCTCAATAGGGAGATTGCTGGGTCATATGGAAGGTCAATTTCTAGTTCTATCAGAAATTGCCACACTGTTTTCCAAAGAGGTTGCACTAGTTTGCATTCCCACCAGCAGTGTAGAAGTGTTCCTTTAGAGGGGAGTTCTTGCTATGTAAGCCACCTTGCCTGGCTCAGTGTCAGTGTTACAGGGCACTTTTTCAGAGAAGATGAAGTTGGAGAGGAGGTGGAGGTAGAAGCTCCTACATCAATCCATCTCTGGGATGATGCCTTTTTATTTTACCTTATTTTCAATCTTTGGGGTTGGGTTTCACTCAGTCACCCAGACTGGAGTACAGTGGCATGGGTCATGGCGTACCTCAATCTCGACCTCCTGGGCTCAGGTGATCCTTCTGCATCAGCCTCCTGAGTAGCTGGGACTATAGGCCGTGTGCCACGTGTCCGGCTAATTTTTTGATATTTTGTAGAGATGAAGTTTTGCTATGTTGCCCAGGCTGGTCTCGAATTCCTGAACTTGACTGATCCTCCCGTCCTACCTTGACCTCCCAGGTATGAGCCACTGCACCCAGCCAGGATTACGCCTTTTTGATCTGTGAGAGATGAACACATTTTCATCTTCTTCCTAACCTAGGATCTACTCCACAACTACTCCAAAGGGATCATATTGTGATCTTCTTATGAAGTATTTTTCTTGCTTTTGTAGTACCTATGGTCATTCATTTGTTCCTTCTTGATTCATTCATTTAATCAACACATATTTTTTGAGTGCCAGGCACTGTCTTAGACACTAGTGATACACAACAATATGGATGAGCACAATTTATTTTAAACAATTTTTATGAACTTTGAAAACATCATTATGTAATTTCTATGAAAAAAGTTGCTTGTGTTTATTATTGATAGGAAACCTTTTAGAAAATGCCATACATACAACTCAAAGGTAGAGAAATAGCATGGGGTTTACAGAAAAATGGAGCATGAACCTGACCAGAAAATAACCACAGGTGTCCTTTCCTTATTTTCCTCATTGCTGTTTCTACATTGGCAGCAAATTCTTGGATTAGGTCTCCATGGATATTATTAGTGTCTTCTCCAAGTCAGTGTAGGAACATCATTGATCTGTTTTCCCACTTTGCGTGAGTTACCAGAACATTCCATTTATGTTAGATAGTGTAATGTCACTCAGTGTTAGAACTGGGGAACCCTCCAGCATTTATCCAGAAGGAAACTGAGTTTCTTTCTTTTTTCTTTTTTTTGAGACAGGATCTCACTGTGTTGCCCAGGCTCGAGTGCAGTAGTACCATCACAGCTGATCACAGCGTTGACCTCCTAGGCTCAGGTGATCCTTCTGCCTCAGCCTTCTGAGTAGTTGGGACTACAAGCATGTGCCACCATGCCCAGCTAATTTTTATAAATTTTTTGGTATAGATGAGGTCTTGCTACGTTGCCCAGTCTGGTCTCGAACTCCTAGGCTCAATCAATCCTCCCACCTTGGCCTCCCTAAGTGCTGAGATTACAGGCATGAGTCACTGCACCCAGCCTGGAGATTGAGGAGTTTCTGATGGGAGGTGATTTGCCCAACGTTGGTGGCTGGTTAGTAGCAGGGTTAGTTCTGTTCTGTCCCCAACATAGATTTCTTGCCTGATTTGCCTTCCTAATGTCTATTCCATGAGTGACCTAACTTCATTATGCTACAAGCTCCTCTCTATAACTGACATGTGTGTTTATGTAACGACTATTGTGACAATATGGAGATACATATTGAAAGTCTACTGTACGCTATGGCATAAACTGAAGGCTTTACATATGTGGTGTAAAACTCTTTAAGAGCAGTGTTGCTATTATTTTATTTTACAGATGAGAAAACAGAGTTTGAGAAGCTAAGATAATGGCTTTCTTACCAGTTTTAGAAAAATTAGAATAGGCAGGGCATGGTGGCTCACACCTATAATCCCAGCACTTTGGGAGGTCAAGGTGGGAGGATTGCTTAAGCCCAGGATTCTGAGACCAGCCTGAGCAAAAAAATGAGATCTTGTCTCTACAAATAATAGAAAAAAATAACTGGGTGTGGTGGTGCATGCCTGTAGTCCCAGCTACCAGGGAGGCTGAAGCAGAAGGATTTCCTGAGCCCAGGAATTCAAGGCTGCAGTGGGCTGTAATTGTGCCACTGCACTCCAGGCTGGGCTATAGAGTGAAACCTCGTCTCAAAAAAAAAAAAATTAGAATATGTTAGAATATCTAATTCAGATGTTAGACTTACTAAATTAGAGTTTTCCAGGTTGGTATTAAGAACTCTATATGGGCTGGGTGCGGTGGCTCAAGCCTGTAATCCCAGCACTTTGGGAGGCCGAGGTGAGAGGATTGCCTGAGCCCATGGGTTCGAGACCAACCCGGGCAACATGGTGAGACCTCGTCTCTACAATAAATCAAAAAATTAGCTGGGCGTGGTAGAGCGTGCCTGTAGTTCCAGCTACTTGGAAGGCTGAGACAGAAGGATCACCTGAGCCCAGCAGGTTGAGGCTGTGGTGGCCAGGAGCGTGCCACTGCACTCTAGCCTGGGCGACAGAGTGAGATTCTGACTCAAAAGAAAAAAAAAAGAACTCTGTATGGGTGACCTCTGTGTTCAAGGTCGCATGTAGAAGGGACAGTAGGCTCAGGATTCAAACCCAGGCCTGCCTGATTCCAAAGTTCATTCTCTTCCCCAGAGCAGGCTGCCTAATAGAGCCTTGAAGATAAGTGGAAACCTAGATTAAAAGCATCAACAGGCTGGGCTTGGTGGCTCAGCCTGTAATCCCAGCACTTTGGGAGGCTGAGGTGAGTGGATTGCCTGAGCCCGGGGGTTCGAGACCCACCTGGGCAACTTGGCGAGACCTCATCTCTACAATAAATCAAAAATTAGCCAGGTGTGGTAGCGCACACCTGTAGTTCCAGCTACTTGGAAGGCTGAGGCAGAAGGATTGCCAGAGCCCACTAGGTCGAGGCTGCGGTGGCCGGGAG
>CAUYQG010186413.1:0-23402 GCA_963574415.1 Tarsius wallacei
GAGGCTGAGGTGAGTGGATTGCCTGAGCCCGCGGGTTCGAGACCTGCCTAGGCAACTTGGCGAGACCTCATCTCTACAATAAATCAAAAAAATTAGCCGGACATGGTAGCACATGCCTGTAGTTCCAGCTACTTAGAAGGCCGAGAGGGAAGGATCACCTGAGCCCAGCAGGTCAAGGCTGCGGTGGCTGGGAGCAGCCACTGCACTCCAGTCTGGGCGACAGAGTGAGACTCCAACTCAAAAAAAAAAAAAAAAAAATTTAGAGAAGAAATACCAATCTTTCACAACTCTTTCAAAAATAGAGAAGGAAACCTTTTCCAAACTGTTTAATGAGAACATAATCCTGGTAGCAAAGCCTGATAAAGACATTAAAAGAAAGAAAATTGCCAGCAGGAATGTAAAATAGTACAGCCACTTTGGGAGTGTGACAGTTTTTTATAAAGTTAAATATACTTCTACCCTATGACCCAGCAATTTCACTCCTAGTAATTACCCAAGAGAAATAAAACCTGTTCACAAAAACACTTGTATGAGAATGTTTATAACAGCACATTCGAAATAGTCAAAAACTGGAAGCAATTCAAATATCCAACAAAAGGCCCTAGTGAGGTGGCTCATGCCTGTAATCCTAGCACTTTGGGAGGCCGAGGCAAGAGGATCACTTAAGGCCAGGAATTTGAGACCGACCTGGGCAATATAGCAAGACCCTGTCTCCACAAATAATTTAAAAATTAGCCAGGTATGGTGGGTGTGTACCTGTAGTTCCAGTCTACTCAGGAGGCTGAGGCAGAATGATCGATTGAGCCCAAGAGTTCAAGGTTACAGTGAGCCATGATCACACCACTACATTCCATCATGGGTGACTGAGTGAGACCTGTCTCCTGAAAAATTAAAGAAATTTTCAAAAACCTCAAGAATATCTAACAAAAATAACAAAAGAATGAATAAAAACTTTGTGGCATAGTCCATTGGTGATAGAAATCAGAGCAATGATTGCCTAAGGAAGGTAGGAATTGTCTGGCAGGAAAAATAAGGGAAATTTCTGGAGTCATAAAAATGTCCTATATCTTGATTGGGGTATTGGTTATATAAGCATTAAACATTTAAGTATCCATTAAATTATGCGCTTAAGGTAAATTTCACTGTGGGAGAATTTTACTTCCAAAAAAGAAGCCTATATAGTTAAAATAGGAATGATGAATTTTGTAGTCAATATCATATACAGTATATACTGTTTTATAATATATTACTTAAAACTGAGTGCATGTTTTAATTTTTTTAACAAACATTTACCTACTATGGGTCAGCCATTGTAGTAGTTGTAGGGATGCAAAGATGAGTAAGAGAAAGTCACTGGACTCAAATAATTCAGCATAGCTGGAGCCATAAGAACAAGAGAATAAGAGCCAGTGTGGAAGTAGAGGCTGAATGTGACATGCGTGCAGAGGAGGGAGGAAGTGATTCTGACTTGTTGAGAAATGGGACCAAACAGTGAATAAACTTTTGCAAGGGGAAGAAGGGTTTTCAGGTCTAGAAAACCTCATGAGCTAAGGTCTAGAAGTGTGAGCTTGCATGACATGTTTGCAGAATTTTCAGTGGCTCTGTGTGGACACAATGATGAGGGAACATACTTTAATGATGGAACCAGAGTGTACAGTCTTAAATGCCATACTAAAAGAGTTTAGATTTACAGGCAATGAAGGACCACTGAAGGCTTTCAAACAGGAATGGCATCAGTTCTATGTTTCTGTGTTTTAGAAAAGATTACCTGGAAGTAGTAAAGAAGAATGAAGGTTGTAGAGAAATTAGAGGCAGAATTAGCAATTAAGGGGTCTTAAGGATCCAGTAGTCATTTATTTTTAAAAATAGATATTCATTAGAATTTCATGTTTAATCATTTATATTTGGCTATTCCTATTTTCTTCTTTAAAATAACAATAGGAATCCAGAAACATTTTGGACCACTACAGGAATGTTTCCCCAGGAGTTCATTATTTGTTTCCACAAACATGTAAGGATTGAAAGACTTACAGTTCAAAGTTACTTTGGTAAGCAAGTCATACATTAATTTTTTTTTTTTTTTTGGTGCTCCAGGTGAGGCTCATACATTAATTTTCATCATCCTTTAATTTTTCCATAGTCATAAGACAAGTGTGTAGACTTCTGGCAAGACACTAGTTTTTCTCTATAATGTGGAATCCAGTTTATTGCTGGGGTGAGAGGGAGGGGATTATGAGTTAACTGCCTTGAGCTCAATTAGCCTTTCTGAAATTGCAGATTTGAAACCCTTCCAAAGCGCATAATAATTGCCATGCAATTTACTATGTGAAAGTCTTTGGCAAAAGGCCCTATTCTGGGCTTAAAAAGCTAGCTTGCCAGAACACTAGATTCTCTGACATCTTCATTCTAGATTCATTTGTCTGGAGTTGCATGTCCAATTCTTGCTGAAAGTCTGATAACCCTGATTATTCACATTAGATAGTTGCAACTCTTCTATTACTAATGGCATTTTCTGAGGGATTTAGGAGGAGAATCTCCCATTGGACTATCTTTTTTTTTTTTTTTTGAGTCAGAATCTCATTCTGTTGCTCTGGCTAGAGTGCAGTGGCATGCTCACAGCTACCCCAGTGTTGACCTGCTGGGTTTAGGCGATCCTTCCACCTCAGCTTTCCAAGTAGCCAGAACTACAGCTGTGCACTACCATGCCCAGCTAATTTTTTGATATATTGTAGCGATGAGGTCTCACCAAGTTGCCCGGGCTGATCTCGAACCCCTGGACTCAGGCAGTCCTCTCGCCTAAGCCTCCCAAAATGCTGGGATTACAGGCTTGTGCCACCACGCTCAGTGTGGATTATTATTTTAATCCTGTCTATATTTATTTAAGGACAAAATGTATCAGACAAAATCATGGTGAGAAACAGAATTCACCCTAGATGGTTCAAATGAAGAGGCTTTATTGGTGAGGCTACTTACAAAATTATGGCCTAGATTAAGGGAACAAACAAGGTAAGGACTTTAGAAACCAGTTATAGCAAGAAGCCATTCTGCTCCTGGGACAAGGGGAGAAAATAGTGCTATCAGAGCCCCGTGAAAACTGGAGCCTGTGCAAAAGGACCTGTGTGGCAGGAGTCATAGACTGTCAAAGATGTGGCACTGAAGCAGGGAGGGAATGGAGATAAAACAGGCTGATCTCACTTCCCCACTGCCCTCCTGGTACCTCCCATTAGCCACATTCACTTAGATGCCAGTGGGAAAGTAAATACAGGTGACATAGTCCGCAAAGGCCAGCCCCTTGCAGCACGAACAGGAAAAAGAGGGAAAGAATAGATCTGGAGTGGTACAGACAGGGTTGGGGACAGGGGGGAAAGACCAGTACAGAAGGAATATGACTGCATTCCTTTTAAGCCTCTTCTGTCATTAATTGTAGAGACTCGGTAGTCAAACAGACTTAAAGTTTGGATTCTTGTTCTGGCACTTATTAGCTGTATGGAACACCTTGTCTGGCTTCTCTAAGCCAAGGCAGGAGAATTGCTTGGGAGCCCAGGAGTTTGAGACCAGCCTAGGCAACATAACGAGGCTGAGGCAGAAAGATCACTTGAGCCCAGGAGATCCCCAGGAGATCAAGGCTGTGTTAAGCCATGATTGTGCCACTGTATTTCAGCCTGGGTAATAGAGACCCGACTTGGAAAAGAAAAAAGAAAAAAAATCTGGATACTCAATTCAAAAAAGCTCTCCCGCGCTTTGGGAGGCTGAGGTGAATGGATTGCCTGAGCCCGCGGGTTCAAGACCCACCTGGGCAACTTGGCGAGACCTCATCTCTACAATAAATAAAAAAATCAGCCAGGCGTGGTAGTGCATGCGTGTAATTCCAACTACTCAGAAGGCTGAGGTGGAAGGATCGCTGGAGCCCAGCAGGTCGAGGCTGCAGTGGCCAGGAGCGGCCACTGTACCCCAGTCTGGGCGTCAGAGAGAGACTCCAACTCAAAAAAAAAAAAAAAGAAAAAAAGCTCTACTAACTTTGTGTTATATGGTTGCAAACATTTGTTAAGATTACAGTTACACAAGACTGCTTTTTGCCATAGGGATTTATGGAAAAACACAGAGTAAGTAGCTTCCAGAACATAGTTTTCTTGATCCCAATAAGGTATGTAGTCCTACCAATGTCTGACAGTCTCAGGCAGTGTGAAAAAGAAATATAAGGACAACTGCATAGAATCAGGTAGATAATTAACCCTTTATTTATTTTGTTTATTTACAATGTCAGTACGGACCTTGAAGATTGAAAGGAGCACATCCAAAGAGCCAGTTGATTTTGAGCAATGGATTGAAAAAGGTATGTGTTTGTTGCATCATCATAAGGGTATATATAATAGTTCTTTGACTCTTCATTTCCAGTCTGGCTGCATTTTGGTGAAAAGAGGTGACTTGAATGATTCTTGTGACAAATTTAGGGCCTAGAATAAGCCAGGTTTGAATACAAGACTGCTTCTTCACTTACTGTTTATGTAACTGTTACTATGCTACTTAATTTTTCTGAGTTTCAGAATCCTTATCAGAAAAATAGAGATGATACATACCATTTAAGGTTTTCGTGAACGAGGGTGTGGCATATAATAGACAAAAAATAAATATTATTTTATCATCTCCTTTCCTTCCTAATGAATGGTACTATTTAAATATCATCAGCAGAATGTATAGCCTCTACTTCAACATAAACAAATTGCCTTCGTGTGTCTAATTTCCTTTCCCTTCCAAAATACTGTGACCATAATAGTAAAGGAATAAAAAGAGGCATAAGTCTACAAGGACAAAAAATAAAAGCAAAGAACCAGGAGACTAAAGCAAATGTGAGAGATCAGAATATATAATGATAGAGGGAAAGCAGATGGAGAGGTAGTAACTTCTGTAGCTGAACAGACCAGGGTATAACCTAAGCTCCTGCCAAGCAGCATATCAGTGAGAAGCAACCCAGTTTGCCACACAGAACGGCAGAAAAGTCTAGAACTTGAAGGCAACAGGTGCCATGGAAAGTATGAGTGAGACATGGGCCAGAAAACAAGGGGGATTAGTTGAACGTTGACATACAGCGTGGCTAGACTCTAGGTACCTCCTTCTATCCCACAAAGCTAGGTGACCACTCCTTTCTCCCACAAACCACCACTACTGTCCTCAAGAGATATCTAGAAACATTGAATGTTGAAGCTGAGAAGACTGGGTGTAGTAAAGAGAGTGAGTGAAACATGGGATTGAATGCAGGATATAAGCGGAAGCCTACATACATATTGAATAGTGGGAGCACCAGCCTCCTTCCTGTGATCTGCCATAAATGTTAGCAACCAAGAGTAAACCCTCAGCTAGGCGAGTGAAGAATTCATCTTTAGAAAAACAGTGTCCCCAGAAAAAAAGATCTGTGAATACTGATAAAGACTAGCTCATTTCTGGTCACTCGGTTGAAGTTCACCAATCAAAAGCCTGACCCATGCGTACATTTTTCAAATAATTTGTTATTCATAAGTAATAAAAGACAGCCAAAGAGCACCATACATTTTATGAAGGCCTCAGACTCTGAATATAATCAGGCCTTTAGCTTGAATTTCCAATCTATAGGAAATATAGAGGACAGAGGAACAAATTAAATGAAACATGAGGAGGCAAGATAATCAAATCTAGAATGTGGGACATTCTACAGGGCAACCGATGGGTATCTTCAGTAAGTCAATGGCATGAAAAAAATGTATGGGAAGAGAAAAGTTCAGGATTAAAAGAGACTTAATTCTGATTATTACTATTGTTATTATTATTGTTGTTGTTGTTGTTGTTATTATTTGAGTCAGACTCTCTGTTGCCCAGGCTGGAGTGCGGTGGTGCAATCACAGCTCAGCACAGCTTCAACCTTCTGGACTCAGATAATCCTTTTGCCTCAGCCTCCCAAATAAGCTGGAATTGCAGGGTCACACACCATATCTAGCTAAGTTTTTTTTTTTTTTTTTTGTAGAAATGAAGTCTCGCTATGTTGCCTAGGCTGGTCTCTTACTCTTAGGCTCAAGCAATCCTCCCACCTCAGCCTCCCAAAGTGCTGAGATTACAGGTATAAGCCACCATACCTGGCCTTAATTCTTATTTTAATAAACCAACTATAAAAAGACATTTTGGGGGACAATTGGGGAAATTTGACCACGAACTGAATTTTATATAACACTAAAGCATTGATTTTAATGTTAATGTGATAATGGTTATAACAATTATTATTTGGAAATAGATAATAAAATATTTAGAGGTAAAATGCTATTAATTACAATAATATAATAATAAATGAATAGTACAGATTTGCTTTAAAATACTTCAGCAAAAAAATTTAGATAAATCCACTATGGTGAAATGTTAGTAATTGTAAAATCTAGATGGTGGGTATATATGGGAGTTGTTATATTCTGTCTTCTTTTATGTATGTTTGAAATGTTTCCGTTTTTCATAGCTAAAGATTATAATTTTTTACTTATTTCAGCAGTAAATAACATTTATATGTTGTAATAATGTAAACGTCAGCCATTGATTTCAAAATTGAGAGGAGGGAGAAGTTGTAGGGATGAGAAGGTAGAGGGAATGGTTTAAGAAACCTAAATTTTCACCTACCAAAATGCAGTCACTAAAAAATATATAAGCCAGGAAAGGAATATAAACATATTGTAATTCCAGGAAAACAACTTAACGAGTTGAAAGTGTTTACTTCTGGAGAATAGGACTGGAGGGGGAAGAACGAGTAAAGCAAGAGATGACTGTTTTTCATTGTTTCATAGGGTTAGAAAACACGTCCCTTTACTTCCCAGAGAATTCCCTTTCAGTACTACAGGACTTTTAAATTATGTACTTTAATCATTTTGATATAAATAAAGTTAATTTTGAATAATGTCAGTAGCTATTATCATATTAATTACATCTTTCATGTTTCCAAACGAATGTTTGATATGATTAACTCATGGCCAAATAAACCAATCTGCCCAAAAATTACATAAGTATTGTAAAAGTTTTTAAACTTAGATACCAGAAGAGATCACTTCATGAACTGTACAGTTCTGCATCATAGTGAAAAGTTACAGTGAGAAACTGACCTCTTGTTGTTACCCATGGGTATGGTAAAATGGTGCCTTTTGGGCCTGCAGTCACTGTTAGTAGCTTGATTTTCAGAACAGATTTTCACATTTTAGCAATTCCTTACTTTATAGTCCTTTACTGTAATTTACATTTGCATTTCATTTTGCTTAAGCTCACTAGAGAGATTTTATAGCTCATAAATAGTTTATCTTATTTTTTACTTTTTTTGGTTTTGAGACAGGATCTCTGTCACCCAGGCTGGAGTACAGTGTTGTGAGCCTAGTTTGCTGCAGCCTCCCACTCCTGGGCTCAAGCAATCTCCTGAGGAGTCAGGATTATAGGCATACACTATCTCATCCAGCTAATTTTTAAAAAATTTTTGGTAGAGAGAGAGTCTTGCTATGTTTCCCAGGCTAGTCTCCAACTCCTGACCTCAAGCAATCCTCCACCTTGGCCTTCCAAAGTGCTGGGATTATAGGCATGAGCCACTGTACCTGACTTTTTTGTTTGTTTTGACATTTTACATCAAATGTCTCTATACCAAATTTCAACACAGAAACACTGGTAATTCCTTTAAATCTGGTCTTAACCTTATAATTTACTTAGATATCATGTTTTACTGAATATAAAATCAGTAGTTATCCTCATATTTTGAGCCTTAACTCATTTCTGTTAAACTTGTGTTTTAGATTTGGTACACACAGAGGGGCAGCTTCAAAATGAAGAAATGGTGGTAAGTAAATATGCTTTTTAGAAATAAAAATTATCTTTAAAGAGCACAGTATATTTGGACTTTAAACCTATTTCCACCATCATATAGTTAATAAATATCCTTGTGGCATTATAAGGTTCAGTACCTAGTCAACTAACAGAGACAATTATTCTCAATAATATAAGCTAAATGTAGGATTCATAAATAGCCACTTATCCATCACAGAGGTGACAGCAAGGATAAAACAATTCTTTTGTTTGTTTTTGTTTTATTTTTCTCTTTCATTTATTTTGAAATATTTATTTGTTTTGCTTTCTTTCATTGGGTTCTGTAGGCTTTTCAGAGTAGGAATCAAAAAAGGTCGAGATGCCAAAATTGGATGTTAATTTAAGCATGAAAGGACAAGGGAGATTCAGATAAGGGGAACTAGAGCATAGGATCAGCAACAAATAAGCCAAAGAGAGATGAGGTGGAAAGAAAACCAGTATTTTTCGACAGCATTCCATTGGGCTTTGCCTGTCAAGTGAAATGAATGCGCACTGGCGAGGAAGCTGCTGCCTCATCAGGAGCCGCTCTGTTCCTGCTAATTTGTCAGGCCCTGGCTTCAGCTAGACACACAAATGTAAAACAACTGAATGTGTATTTTAGGTGGTGCTGTTTGTTTAATTAAGGTTTCAATATATGAGGGTCCAGGTGGCACCCTGTCCATTAAGTTTACTTTTCACAATTTAGTGAAAGCAGCTATTAAAATCAGTGTTTCAGAAGATTCTGTAGGAAGTTTTTGAATCCTATTAGTACCCTTATCTCCTACCAAAACTTACCCAGTAACTGGAGGCCAGTGAGATCCTGAGAAGTGATTAACAATGCTGAATTTTATCTTCCTATTTTTTCCACCTCTACCTAGTGAGTTATGATTAGAAAGTCTCTGTTTTCGTTTCAGGATTTACCGTGGATCAGGGAGGGTCTCAGCGTTCTAGAGAATATGGAAAATAGTAAGGGGGAATGAGAGACTGGAAATCACCCTTGATTTGGTGACCCTGTCACAACAGCTTGTACCATCCTTATTTTCATCGTTGTTTACCATATGCGTCACTTAGTTAGAATAATAATATATGTACTATTGGTATCATCTTTTTTAAATATCATATCACAGGCTTCATAATTATAATTTTTTTTTTTTTTTTAGTTGGAGTCTCACTCTGTTGCCCAGGCTGCAGTGCAGTGGCACTCTCACGGCCACCCCAGTGTCCACCTGCTGGGCTCTGGCAATTCTTCCACCTCAGCCTTCCAAGTAGCCGGAACTACAGGCACACGCCACCATGCCCAGCTAATTATTTATTTATTTATTGTAGAGACAAGGCCTTGCCAAGTTGCCCAGGCTGGTCACAAAGCCGCAGGCTCAGGCAATCCACTTGCCTTGGCCTCCCAGAGTGCTGGGATTACCGGCTGAGCCACTGAGCCCAGCCCATAATTATAATTTTAAAATAACATTGCCTGTTGACATACATTTGAGCTAATTTTCTTTTTCCTCCCTCTGTCATGATAATACACAGAGGACGTCTATGTATATTCCTTCTACCATAACCTTCACCTTTATTATTTTCTAAGATTGAATTTCAAGGAATATAATTACTGAGTACAAAGGTATAAACATATTTATAACTTTCAAGATATATTAGGTGAGGTGCAGTGGCTCACGCCTGTAATCCCAACATTTCAGGAGGCCGAGGCAAGAGGATTGCCTGAGCTCAGGGGCTCGAGACTAGCCTGAGCAACATGGCGAGACCTCGTCTCTACAATAAATCAAAAAATCAGCCAGGTGCTGTGGCGCATGCCTGTGGTTCCAGCTACTTAGAAGGCTGAGGCAGAAGGATTGCCTGAGCCCAGCAGGTCAAGGCTGTGGTGGCCATGAGCAGCGTGCCACTGTACTCCAGCCTGGGTGACAGAGTGAGACTCCAACTTTAATACCTATATATATAGGCTTTTTGCTTTCCAGAGAAATTATATAAATGTAAAAGTATAGTTATGCATCAGGGTAGTATATTCTGAGGCAACATTAACCAAAGAAAACCTCTCATAAACAAAACTTTAGAAACACACTTTAAAAAATTGATCAGGAATGTATAGTTGCAATGTTTAGCTCCACTTGCAATTTTTTACCAAACCGAGACTGATATTTGACTCATATGCACCAGAACAGCTATTATGTGTGGCTGGCCTCTCTTCTGAATAGTACATCTTCTATATCATTGTATATTTAGAATGTCACTCTTTCATCAAATCCTTTCTTCTGCTGAGTGCTTGTTAACAGTTAACTAGGATTGCTAAAAGCTTCCATGTTGATTTTTTTTCCCTACAGGTACGTGATGGCTCTGCCACTTACTTGAGATTCATTATTATATCAGCCTTTGATCATTTTGCTTCTGTGCATAGCATTTCTGCAGAGGGAACAGTAATCTCAAATCTTTCTTAGTGATTATAACAAAATGCTCTTGCATGATTTTTTAATGATATATTTATTTAAACATGAAGTTGTCACTGATATACTTTATTAAAAGGATTTGTATCATTCTGTTTCAGTTTTTATTATGTTCTCTTCAATATTTTAGATAAAGGAATTCTGGTTTTATCAGTCAACTGTACTGGCTACCGTGGAGGAAGCTTTGGCTTCAGTATATAGCTTAATCAAGGAAGTGACTATACATGAAATTTAACAGATAATACATTGTGTCCCCATAGCATCCAGTATGGTGCTCTTCGGATCTCAGAGCATTAATTTTTCAACTTATTGATTGATTGTTGCAAAGGGCTTAGAGAACAATATGGACAGTAAACAGAGTTCAGAGAAGGGAAAGTATTTATGGGAAGGTTTCACTGAGGTTGTGGAACCTGAGCTGGGCCCTGTAAAACAAGTCATTTTATTTTTTCTTTTAATTTTATTTGTTCTGACTTGAAAACTTTAGAGAAGAGTTAAGGAACATATAATCTTACTTCCCAAAGATAACCATTGTTGTTATTATTTTATATTTTTTGATATTTCAGGGAGAGAAGGAACAAAGTGGGACAGATTGAGTGGAAGTAAGACTTCTCTGAATATATCTTATTGTACAGTTTTGACTTTGGAAGCATAAATAACCATCAATAGCCAAAAATTAAATTGAAAAGCAATTCTAGGATATCAAAAACAAAAAGAATTACATGAACCTATTATTACAAATTGGTAAAATAAACACATAGGAAAAGATAATTATTTTAAGTGGCATAGTAGTTTGTCTACACAGTGTGTATTAGTTTCTTAGGGCTGCTCTGACAAAGGATCTTAAACTTGGTGACTTCAAACAAAGAAATTGGTGTTGGCAGGGTTGATTCCTCCGGAGGCTCTGAGAGAGGATCTGTCCCAGGCCTTTCTTTGAACTTCTGGCATTGCAGGCAGTCCTTAGCATTCTGATCTTTGTCTCCATCATCACTTGGTATTCTCTCTGTGTATCTTTGCATCATCTTCCCTCTATACATATCTATGTCTGTGTGTCGTCTCCTGTTTTTATGAGGACACCAGTCATATTGAATTAAGGGCCCACCCTACTACAATAGGACCTCATCTTGACTAGTTACATCTGCAGTGATGCAATGCCTGACTTCCAAGTAAAGTCACATTCACCAGTACTAGAGGTTAAGTCTCCAACATATCTTTTTTGGCAGGACACAATTCAACCCACAGCACAGACTTAGTGAAATATATTTGTAATGGTTAATTTTATGCATTGACTTGGCTGAGCCACAGTAACAAGGTTTTTGGTCAAAAATTATTCTGGATGTTTCTGTGAGGGTGTTTTGTAGATGAGGTAAACATTTAAATCAGTAAACTTTGAATAAAGCAGATTGCTCTGTATACTGTGGATAGGCCTCATCTAATCAATTGAAGGTCTTAATCCTGACAAAGATTGACCTCCCCTGGGCAAGAAGGAATTCTGCCAGCAGATGACCTTCAGACTTCAACTGCAACATCAACACTTTCCTGAGTCTCCAGCCTGCCAACCTACTCTGTAGATTTTGAGCTTGCCAGCCTCCATAATCACATGACCCAATTCCTTGAAATAAATCACCCCCCACACACACACCCTATTGGTTTTGTTAAAAATTATTTTAATATCTTCTATGTTGTAGGATAATGCAAATAAGTTATGTCAATGTGGTTAGAAATCAAGATTATAGCTTATAAGGAATGAGTTTCACATATATGCTGGGTGCAGTGGCTCACCCCTGTAATCCTAGCACTTTTGGAGGCCAGTGTGAGAGGATTGTTTAAGCCCAGGAGTTCAAGACCAGCCTAGGCAACATAGCAAGACCTCATTTCCTACAACATTCAAACAAAGAGTTGGGCATGGTGGCATGCGCCTGTCATCTCAGCTACTCGGGAGGCTGAGGTGGAAGGAGCCTCTGAGCCCAGAAGGTTGAGGCTATGGTGAGCTGTGATCATGCCACTGCCCTCCAGCCTGGGTGACAGATTGAGACCCGGACTCAAAAAAAAAAAAAAAGAGATACACATAAAAGAAATTAAGTAAATTCCTCTATGTTTTAGTTTTAATTGAGAATAACAATATAAACTCTCTCTCTCTTTTGTTTTTCTTTTGGAGTCAGAGTCTCACTCTATCACCCAGGCTGGAGTGCAGTGGCATGCTCACGGCCACTGCAGCCTTGACCTGCTGGGCTCAGGTGATCTTTTTACCTCAGCTTTCCAAGAAGCTAGAACTACAGGCATGTGCAACCACGCGCAGCTAATTTTTTGATTTATTGTAGGGATGAGGTCTCACCAGTTTGCCCAGGCTGGTCTCGAACCCATGGGCTCAGGTAATCCTCTCACTTCTGCCTCCCAAAGTGTTGGGATTACAAGCTTGAGCCACCACTCCTGGCCATAAACTCTCTCTTTTTAAATAATATTTTTTAAGTCTGACAACTGAAATGATCTAGAAGCAATCATATCCAAATAGCGATGAACACATCAAGTACTTAGATTATGGTCTCTAAATACCTTTCCCATTAATTGGAACTAAGGTTCTTTGGAGGAATGGCTGATTCCAAATCAGGGATAAGAAATACAAAAGATGAGCTGGGACATTATTTGTGCCAGAAAGACTAATGGATCATGTCAAAAGGATACAGAAGCCAACATGAAGGTACTCTTGTTGGCAAAAATGGGGGAATTTGAGCAGGAAAAAAGTCTATAGTTGATTGAAACCATACTTGATATATTTTTTAATGAACTTCTGTTGCTATAAGAGAGAGAAAAGAAAAAACAAAACCCTCATTGGACTCCATGGGAAGTAACTAGGGCAACATTGATCCTTTGAAACTTTGTATTTATTTATTCATTTTTTGAGTCAGAGTCTTACTTTTTGACCCAGGTTGGAGTGCAGTGGCAAGTTCACAACTACTGCAACCTTGACCTGCTGGGCTCAGGGGATCCTTTGGCCTCAGCCTTCTAAGCAGCTGGAACCACAGGAACATACCACCATGCCCAGCTAATTTTTTAACTTATTGTAGATTCAAGGTCTTGCCAAGTGGCCCAGTCTGGTCTCGAACCCCTGGGTTCAGGTAATCCTCTCGCTTCCACCTCTCAAAGTGCTAGGATTACAGGTGTGAACCACCACCACTGGCTAAAAATTTGTATTTAAAAGGAAAGAATTGGGCATCTATCATGTACAAACTGTATTTAAGAGTTCCTGAATAACCCTAGTAGGTGAGAGGAAGTTCTTCACAGGAGAATTCCTGCTAATTAATGTGGAAGGTATAATAGAATTAGAAAATCATCATTAATTTGGTGACATTAAAAAATTGATACAGGTAGTAATCAGTAGACAAAACCTTAATTGAAAGGTTGTTGGGGAATTGTCAATGTAGGGATCGGGCTGTTATCACCTGGATCTACTGTTCTACTGAAAATGGATGAACCAGTGTATCCATTACTTTTGCTCTGTTTCAAATCACTTCAAAACATGGCTTAAAGCAACAATTTCATTTGCTCACAATTCTGTGAATCTGCTGGCATTTTTTGGGGGGGGGGGGTTGTGCCTGGCTTCCTGTCTCTGTGGTCAGCTGGCACCTTGTATAGTCTGGATAATCTAGGATGACCTCACTCGCAGTTGTGTAGTTTGCAGGTTAGTTGGTCTAGATGGTCTCAGCAGGGACTGTTTGTCTCTGTTCCAAATAATTTCTCATGCTCCAGTATGCTAGCCCAGGCTTCTCCAGATGGTGGTCTCAGCATTCTAAAAAGTAGCAAGATGGGGAAAGCTCCAATGTGCAAACACTTTTGGGTCACTGCTTGCTATCAGATTTGCTCTTGTCCTGTTTTCAAAATCACATTATGTGGTCAGGCCCACCCGGAGTCAGAACAAGAGGGGTCCACCCAAGGGCATGAATACAAGGAGGCGTGAGCAAATCCATCAGGGCAGGGGGAAGCTGTTACTGCTGCAATGTACTGCAGTCACACACTGTATGCCTCCTGATGGGATGCTGTGTGAAGCACACAGACCAGCCCATGAAATACTCTTGCCAGAATTACTCAACCTGAATCTCATCAAACTCTACAGATAACTGCCATTTCAAGAAATTCAAGGGATACAGGAACAAGTAAAATGACACCACAAGGAAGCAAATAGACTAGTAGCCTTTTTTTTTTTGAGTTGGAAGCTCACTCTGTCGCCCAGGCTAGAGTGCGGTGGCACACTCGCAGCCACCCCAGTGTCGACCTGCTGGGCTCCAGCGATCCTTCAGCCTCAACCTTCCAAGTGGCCTGAACTATAGGCACACACTACCATGCCTGGTTAATTTTTAAAATTTATTGTAGATGAGGTCTCACCAAGTTGCCCAGGCTGGTCTCAACCCCACGGGCTCAGGCAGTCCTCTCACCTCGGCCTCCCAAAGTGCTGAGATTACAGGCTTAAACCACCGTGCCCAGCTGACTAGTAGCCTTTAATGCAGCTTACTGAAATGTCCAGATCTGTGCTTTTGCTGCACATGGAAAGATATGCTTCCTGGCCTTCTTTGTTTAGGTAGTGTCATGTGGGGTGTGAGAGTGTGAGGGTGGGATGTCGTTCTGCAACATCTGTCACCCCATTGATTGCCAGGGTTGATTCAGCTGATCTGGCTGACTAGGTGGGTGGCCCCTTCCTCCCTCACTGCTCCATGTGCATCCCTCTGGAAGCTGCATGCTCAGTTAAAGAGGATGACCATCCCCACTGGAAGAAGACCATTCTTCTGTGCAGCTGGAACCCCTAAACAGGCACTCGAGGTAGTGCCATGTGAGCAGCTCTGGCCAAGGAGAGGAAGCATAATTGACTTCTTGGCTGAGCATTGAATTGCCTACATGAGACCCCTCAGAGCATTTGTTCTCCTCTGCCACCATGGATGACCAATGGTATTCTTTCTGTATAGTAACTGTTTGATCAGTCTGTCTCTAGGAATGAGACTGGAGTTTAACAGGTAGCAGAGCTCATATTCAATCTGAGATGGACATGTAGAAGAAATGAGAAATAAAGTTTCACTGTTTTTAAGCTAATGCAAATTTGGAATTGCTTGTTACGACAGGATCATCTAGCCTATCCTAGCTGATACACAGACAAATCTAGAATGTGGCTTATCTTACAGGACAAGTGACTTGGTTTCTTCAAGTCAGTGACATGAAAAATGTTAGTTAATTGAGGAAGGGGGCCCACTGTAGATTCAAGAAGACATAAGAGCCCCTGTGACCACTTTGCCCTATGTGGGTCTTGATTGCTTGATGGATACTAATTTGAACAAACTGAAAAAGGACATTTTAAAGATAATTGAAGATATTTGCTTGTGGACTAGGTGTTATTGTTTATTTTGCTAGATGTGATACTGGCATTGAGCTTATATAAGAAAATGCCCATGTATTTCAGAGATGCATATGGAACTATGTATGACTGAAATGACCTAATATCTGGGATTTGCTTAATACTTAAGCTGAGATTTTTTTTTTTTATAAAAGAAGAGGAATTGGCTGAAGTAAATGTGGCAATAAATTCTTGAATCTGGGTGATGATGCTTAAAATTCTTCATAATAGAAAAATAAAAATAAATAATGCTGCAGATGACCTCCTAGGGCATGAATCTTTGCCTGCCTTTCAGATGATTTCCTTAGAAGAGATTCCCAGAAGGGAGTTACTCAGTCTATCGAAGTTAAGAGCTGTTTAAAGGCTCTTGGTAGGTACTTCCTGATAAATTGCTTACCAAGATTTGTTACACAGATTTACTCTTGGAAAGGCAGGTATTATCTAAGTAGAGGGGAGTAGGAAAGGCATTTCAAGAGTAACACCGGTACTATCAAAGATGGGAAGGCGAGTACTCATTCATGATAGATTTGGGAAAGGATGAATAGAAAAGTCTGGCTGGTGCAAAGAAAAAGACCAAAACCGAACATTACAGCTAGATCGCAGGCCTTTCATGCTTTCAGATATTTTGCTGTTAACAGTGAAACCATTTAGGGTTTTTAAGAAGGAATGTGACTCTTGAGCAATTGTGTTCATGTTCAATAAAATGAAATGCTAGCCGGGCTCGGTGTCTCAGCCTGTAATCCCGCGCCTTGGGAGGCTGAGGTGAGTGGATTGCCTGAGCCCGCGGGTTCGAGACCCACCTGGGCAAGCGAGACCTCATCTCTACAGTAAATCTAAAAGTTAGCCGGGCATGGTAGCGCGTGCCTGTAGTTCCAGCTACCTGGAAGGCTGAGGCGGAAGGATTACCAGAGCCCAGCAGGTCGAGGCTGCAGTGGCCGGGAGCAGCCACTGCACTCCAGTCTGGGCAACAGAGTGAGACTCCAACTCAAAAAATAATAATAATAAAAATAAATAAGTAAATAAATCAAAAAATTAGCCTGTAGTTCCAGTTACTTGGAAGGCTGAGGCGGAAGGATCTCCTGAGCCCAGCAAATCGATACTGCAGTGGCCAGGAGCATGCTACTGCCCTCCAGCATGGGTAACAGAGTGAGACTCCAAGTCAAAAAAAAAAAAATAGTCATCCTAATGGAATAAAGTGGTATCTCATTGTGATTTTGATTTGCATTTCCCTAGTGATTAGTGATGGTGGGCATCTTTTCATGTGATTATTTATCATTTGTATATCTTCTTTGGAGAAATGTCTGTTCAAGTGTCCATTTTTTTCTTCATATCGATAGATTTAGAGGGTATAAATAATTTTTGGTTACATGATTATATTTTATAGTGGTGAAGAAGTGTAGACTTTAAGTGTACCTGTCACAAATCCCTATTTTTATTTGAGTCAGGGTCTCACTCTGTCGCCCAGGCTGGAGTGCAGTGGAATGATTGCAGTTCACCAGAGCCTCAAACTCTGCCTTGACTACAGGCTTGTTTCACACTCCGGAGCTCAAACAATTCTTTCACCTCAGCCTCCCAAAATGCTGGGATTACAAGCATGTGACATCATGCCTGGCAGAGTTGTAGGAGTTTTTTATATAGTCTTTGTATTAACAGCTTATTAGACATAACAATTTGCAAATATTTTCTCCCATTCCATAGGTTGCCTTATTACTCTGTTAATTGTGTCCTCTGTTACACAGATATTTTTAAGATTTTGATACAACCCAATTTGTCAGGTTTTTTTTTTTGTTGCTATGTTTTTGATATCTTATTCAGGAAGTCATCAAATCTAGTGTCATGAACCTTTTATCCTATGTTTTCTTTTAAGAGTTATAATCTTACGTTGAGTTTTCCCAATACCACTTGTTGAAAAGAGTGTCCTTTCCCCATTGAATGGTCTTGGCACTCTTGTCAAAAATCATTTGATCATATATGTGAGGGTTTATTTCTAGACTGGTCCATTAGTTCTGTATGTCTGTCTTACTCCAGTATACCACACTTTTATTATTATTATTATTATTGCTTTGTAGTAAGTTTTAAAACTAGGAAGTGTGGGTCCTCAAACTTTGGGTGTTTTTTTGAGTTGGAATCTCACTCTGTCACCCAGACTGGAGTGCAGTGGCATGTTTGTGGCCACTGCAGCCTCAGCCTACTGAGTTCAGGTGATCCTTCCCAGTAGCTGGAACGACAGGCATGTGCCACCATGCCTGGCTAATTTTTTTTTATTTATTGTAGAGACTAGGTCTCACCATTTTTCCCAAGGTGGTCTAAAACCTGTGGGCTCAGGCAATCCTCTCTCCTCTGCCTTCCAAAGTGCTCAGATTACAGGCATGAGCCACTGCGCTTGGCTGTTCTTCTTTTTCAAGATTCTTCTTTTTCAAGGCCTTTCAGGGTCTCCTGAGATTCCATATTAATTTTAGTATGACATTTTTTCAGCAAAAAATAGTTGGAATTTTTATAGGGATTGCATTGAATCTGTAGATCACTTAGGGTAGTATTGACATCTTAACAATATTAAGTCTCTATTTTAGCAACATTTTATACTTTTTAGTGTATAAGTCTTTTGCCTCCTTGGTTAAGTTTATTCCTAAGTATTTTATTGTTTTTAATAATATTGTAAATGAAATTGTTTTATTAATTTATTTTTTGCAACTGATTTTTTGTGTTGATTTTGCATCTGGCTACTTTGTCAAATTTGATTATTTGGTCTAACAGTTGCGCGCGTGTGTGTGTGTGTGTGTGTGTGTGTGTAGTCTTTAGGGTTTTCTACTATAAGACCGTGTGTGTGTGTGTGTGTGTGTGTGTGTGTGTGTGTGTGTGTAGTCTTTAGGGTTTTCTACTATAAGACCATGTCATCTATGAACAGATAATTTTATGTCTTTTTTAAAATTTTGATTGCCTTTTATGGCTTATTGTCTAATTTTTCTGGCTAAGACTTCCAATACTATTTTGAATAGAAGTGGTAAAAGTGATTATCCTTGCTTTGTTCCTGAACTTAGAACAAAAACTTTTAGTCTTTGACCATTGAGTATGATTTTATCTATGGGTTTTTCATATAAGGCCTTCATTATGTTGAAGTCATTTTCTTATGTTACTGGGTTTATTTTGTGATTTCATCATAAAAAGGTGTTGGATTTTATCAAATGCTTTTCTGCTTTAATTAAGATGATCATATAGTTTTTTTCCTTAATTTATGTTAACTAAGGAATTACATTCATTCATTAATTTATTTTTGTTTGTTGAACCATTCTTACATTCCAGAAATAAATTTTATTTGATCATGGTATATAATCTTTTTAATGTGCTATTGAATTTTGTTTGCTGCTATTTTGTTGAGGATCTTTGCATCAATATTTATCATAGATATTGGTCTTTTCTTTTTTTTTAATATCTATATTTTTCCTGCCTTTTTTTTGAGTTGGGGTCTTACACTGTCACCCAGACTAGAGTACAGTGACATGATCTTGGCTCACTGTGGCCTTGACCTCCTGGGCTCAGGCGATCCTCTTACCTCAGCCTCCAGAGGAACTGAGACTATAGTTATGGCCACCATGCCCAGCTAATTTTTTTATTTTTATAGAGAGAAGGTCTCACTGTGTTGTCCAGGCTAGTCTCAAGCTCCTAGTCTCAAGCAGTCCTCCCACCTCAGCCTCTCAGAGTGCTGGGATTGCAGGTATGAGCCACCATGGCTTGCCTCTTTTCTTTTCTTGTGGTACCAGTGTCTGTCTTTGGTATCAGGCTAATGCTGGCCTCATCAAATGAGTTTGGAAGTGTTTTCTCTTATTCAATTTTTTTGGAATAGCTTGAAGAGTATCGGTGGTAATTTTCGCTAAGTGTTCAATAGAATTTACCAGTGAAGTCATCTGGTTGTAGGCTTTTCTCTTTTCAAAGATTTTTGATTACTGATTACATCTCCTTACTACCTATAGATCTGTTCCAATTTTCTATTTCTAAACTATTATTTTAAAAGATCATATTCTTTGCCTTGTATAGTCACTAAAGTCTCTGTTACCTTAGTGGTGGGCTTGTGATTGGTCAGAAATTTTCTTAATTCCTGGTACAAAAAGCCAACAAATAAAAACCTCTCTTGGTCTTTGTAGATTGACCCTGTATCGGGGCATTCCTTCAGTGCTCAGCTAGATCATTTATACCCCTGCCTTAGCCTTCACTTCCTGTTTGCATGAAGCTTAAAGCTTAAAGGTCAAATGTGAACATGTAGGGGTTTTTTTTCTGAGCATGTATTCTGCTCTGGAATGCCTCTGGCCTTGATCCCCTAGTATTTGCAGGCACTTTTTGTATTGATTTGATTGTTTTAAGTTGATAAATAAAAATTATATACATTTATGGTACAAAACATGATGTTTTGATGCATGTCTATATTGTGGAATGGCTAAATCAAGTTGGTCAACAAAGCTATGACCTAACATACTTATTATTTTGTGTGTGTGTGATGAGAACACTTGCAATCTACTCTCTTAGCAATTTTTAAGTATACGGTGTTATTAACTATAGCTATATTATTGTATAATTGATCTATTTTGTGTGTGTGTGATGAGAACACTTGCAATCTACTCTCTTAGCAATTTTTAAGTATACGGTGTTATTAACTATAGCTACATTATTGTATAATCGATCTCCTGAACTTTTTCCTCCTAATTTTGTATCCTTTTTTCAGTGTCTTCCCTTCTTCTCCACCCCCTAGCTCCTGGTAATCTCTATTCTACTTTCTGCTTTTACGAATTCAGCTTCTTTTTTTTTTAAATTTGAGGTGTCACTCTGTCACCTAGGCTGGACTGCTCTAGCATGATCATGGCTCAACATAGCCTCGAACTCGTAGGCTCAAGCAATCCTCCTACCTCAGTCTCTAGAGGAGCTAGGTCTACAGGTTTGTACCATCCGACCTGGCTGATTTTTTAGTATTTTTTAGAGACAAGGTCTTGTTATGTTGCCCAGATTTCAAACTCCTGGGCTCGAGCAATCCTCCCACCTTGGCCTCCCAAAATGCTGGGATTACAGGCGTAATCCCATGCCTGGCCGAATACAACTTTTAAAATTCCACATATAAGTGAAATCATGCAGTATTTATCTTTCTGTGTCTGGCTTGTTTCACATAGGATAACATATTCCAAGTTCATATATGTTGTTGCAAATGACAAGATTTCCTTTTTTAGGGCTAAATAGTATTCCATTGTGTATATATAACACTTAAAAAAAATCCATTCATCCACTGATGGACATTTAGGCTGATTCCATTTTCTGGCTATTGTGAATATTGACTACAAGTCTTTGATAATTTGTGACACACATATATCTATATATATGTCAAAAAAATGTATATATATATATATATATATATATATAAAACATTTGTATACCTAACCTTGAATTGTACCCTACATATTTTTAAAAAGAGTATATAACCCTAACCCTAACCCCTAACCCCTAACCCTAAGAGTGTATATATATATATATATATACATATATATATATACACACACACACACACACATACACACACACTCTTTTTAAAAAATATGTGGGAGCCAGGCTCGGTAGCTCAGCCTGTAATCCTGCGCTTTGGGAGGCTGAGGTGAGTGAATTGCTTGAGCCCCTAGGTTCAAGACCCGCCTGGGCAACTTGGCGAGACCTCATCTCTACAATAAATCAAAAATTAGCTGGGCGTGGTAGCGCGCGCCTGTAGTTCCAGCTACTTGGAAGGCTGAGGCAGAAGGATTGCTGGAGCCCAGCAGGTCGAGGCTGCGGTGGCTGGGAGCGACCACTGCACTCCAGTCTGGGCGACAGAGTGAGACTCCAACTTAAAAAAAAAAAGTGGAGTACAATTTAAGGTTAGGTATACAAATGTTCATTATGCAAGTACCCTTGTTGATGCTATATATACTCTTGAAACCATTAACTTCAATTAGGATAGTTTACATAATTCCTTATTCCCCCCAATTTTCTTGTGCCCCTTTTCAGTTCTTTTCTTCTGCTCTTCCCTGCATCAGTATTAATTATTTTACATATCTTGATCCAATTTGAGCTAATATTTGTATATGATATGATGTATGGGTGCAAGTTTATTTTTTAGTATTTGGATATGTAATTGTTCCAGCACCATTTATTGAACACACTGTCCTTTCTCCAGTATATTGCTAGTTTCAAAAATAAGTTGCCTTTATGTGTTTTGGCTTAGTTCTTGACTCTTTATTTGTTCTAGTGATCTGTTTTTTTAATCGTATGTGCTTTAAAAAAAACAGACTTTATTTTTAGAACAGTTTTAAATCTATAGAAAAATTGAGCAAAATGGTACAGAAAGTTCCCAAATACCTGCCCTGCTCTCTTCAGCTTCCCCAGTCTCCCCTATAATCAGCATCTTGCCTTTGTACAGTATAGTTTTTACCATAAATTGATCCATATTGTTACATTATTATTCACTAAGGTCAGTTGTTTACACTGTTTCAATCTTTGCATTGAGTTCCATGGGGTGGTTTTGACAAGTGCATACTGTCATATATCCACCATTATATTATCATCTAGAATAGTTTCACTGTCCTAAAGTTTTTTGTTTTTTGGTTTTTTGAGTTGGAGTCTCACTTTTATTGCCAAGGCTGGAGTGCAATGGCATAATCATGGCCACAGCCTTGACCTCTTGGGCTCAAGCAATCATTCCACCTCATTATCTGGAACTACTTCCAAGTAGCTGGAACTACAGGTGTGTGCTACCACGCTGGGCTAATGTTTTGATTTATTGTAGAGGAGAGGTCTTGCCAAAGTGCCCAGGCTGGTCTTGAACCCCTTGGTTCAGGCAATCTTCTTTCCTCTGCCTCCCAAAGTGCTGGGATTACAGGTGTGCGCCCTTGTACCTAGCTGTCCTAAAGTTTTTATTCACCTATTAATCCTTCTTCCCCTTTCCCTTCTCCTGGCAACCCACTGATCTTTTTATGGTTTCTATAGTTTTGCCTTTTCTAGAATGTTATGTAGTTGGAATCATACAATATATGATCTTTTCAGATCAACTTCATTCATATAGCAATATGTATTTAAGGTCCCTCAGGTCTTTCAGTGACTTGGTAGCTATTTTTTTTTATTGTGTGGATTTACCAATTTTTAAAATTCATTTACATATTGTTGGACATCTTGGTTGCTTCCAGTTTCTGGCAATTATAAATGAAGCTTCTATAAACATTAGTGTGCAGGTTTTTGTGTGGACATAAATGTTAGTTCAACTGGGGAAATAACTAGAGCACAACTGCTGGATTATATGGTAAGCCTATGTTTGGCTTTGTAAGAAATTGCCACCTGTTGGCTGGGCATGGTGGCTCACGCCTGTAATCCCAGCATTTTGGGAAGCCGAGGTGAGAGGATTACCTGAGCCCATGAGTTCGAGACCAGCCTGGGCAACTTGATGAGACCTTGTCTCTACAATAAATAAAAAAATTAGCCAGGTATAGTGGCGCACGTCTGTGGTTCCAGCTACTTGGAAGGCTGAGGCAGAAGAATCACCTGAGGCCAGCAGGTTGAGGATGCGGTAGCCGTGAGCCTGCCACTGCACTTCAGCCTGGGCAACAGAGTGAGACTCCAACTCAAAAAAAAAGAAAGAAATTGCCACCTGTCTTCTAAAGTGACTGTACCCTTTTTCATTCCTATCGGCAATAAGAGAGTTCCTATTGCTTGACATCCTCATCAGCATTTAGTTGTTTTTTTTT
>CAUYQG010186417.1:0-13447 GCA_963574415.1 Tarsius wallacei
CCAGGCTGGAGTGCAGTGGCCGCTCCCGGCCACCGCAGCCTCAACCTGCTGGGCTCCGGCAATC
Source organism: Tarsius wallacei (assembly GCA_963574415.1). Classification (NCBI taxonomy): domain Eukaryota; kingdom Metazoa; phylum Chordata; class Mammalia; order Primates; family Tarsiidae; genus Tarsius; species Tarsius wallacei. The sequence goes on from CAUYQG010186417.1 coordinate 65, forward strand.
CTTCCGCCTCAGCCTTCCAAGTAGCTGGAAATACAGGTGCGCGTTACCACACCTGGCTAATTTTTTGATTTATTGTAGAGATGAGGTCTCGCTTGCCCAGGCGGGTCTCGAACCCGCAGACTCAGGCAATCCACTCACCTCAGCCTCCCAAAGTGCTGGGATTACAGGCTGAGCCACCGGGCCCGGCTTAGTCCTCTTTTGATGGGCATCATGGTTGGTTCCATGTTCTTGCTATTGTGAACAAGACTGCAATAAACATACGTGTGCAGGTATCTTTTTAATAGAGTGATTGAGTTCTTCCGGATATATTCCCAGTAGGGGGATTGCGGGGTCATATAGAAGGTTGATTTTTAGAACTTTTAGGAATCACCACATTGATTTCCACAGAGGCTGTACTAGCTTACACTCCAACCAACAGTGTAGAAGTATTCCCTTTTCACCACATCCTCTCCGGCATTTGTTATTTTTTGAGTTACTGATTGTGGCCATTCTGACTGGAGTTAGATGGTATCTCAGTGTAGTTTTAATTTACATCTCCTTGATGACTAGTGAAGCTGAACATTTTTTCATGTATCTGTTGACTGCTCATATGTCTTCTTTTGAAAACTGTCTATTCATATCTTTTGCCCACTTTGTAATGGGACTGTTTGTTTTTTTCTTTTCAGCATGTTTCTAAAAGTTTTATAGTTTCAGTTTTTATATTTAGTTTGTTGATACACAATCCATTAACTTTTGTATATTGTGTGGTAGAGGTCCTGGTATAACATATATAGAATATAAGACTTATGTTGTAGGCCAGGGATGATGATTCATACCTGGGATCCTAGCACTTTGGGAGGCTGAGGCAGGAAGATCACTTGAAGCCAGGAGTTCAAGACAAGCCTGGGCAACGTAGTGAGTCCCGACCTCTACAGAAAAACAAAACAAAAATTTTAATCATTATAATCCAGCAGTTAAAGATTAGATCTTCATGGTTGCATGCTTATAGTACCAGCTACTTGAGAGACTGAGGTGGAAGGATGGCTTGAGCTTAGGAGTTAGTTAGTAGTTAGTAGTAAGGAGTTAGTAGTTAGTAGTGAATTGATCATGCCACTGCACTCCAGCCTAGATGACAAAGCAAAACTTCATCTCAGAGAGAAGAAAATAAAACCCGACTCATGTTATATATTGGAAAAGTACTTTCTGCTTTTTCTCTTTTTTTATATATTAAAAAACTGGTTGTTTCGGTTTCTACTACCCTTAGGCAATGTATGGCTTATAATTTTTTCAACTTACCAATACAAAAATATATCTTAAGGAAAAAATAAATGTTAGATTGTTAGATTATATATAGCCTACTTAGCCATATATAATCAAACACACACACACACACACACACACACACACACACACTACAACATCAACATATATTGCTGTTCAATAAATTGTCCCACACTTAGCAACTTAAAAAAAATTACTGTCTGTCACAGTTTGTGTGTTTCAGGAGATTGGGATTGTCTTGACTGGGTGGTCTGGGCTTTGAGTCTCTCATGAGGTTTAAGAAAGGTGCCACCCGAGGCTGCTGTCATCAGATGGCTGAAGGATAGCCACACTACCAGGTTGGACCACACATATATGGATGGCAAATTGTTGCTGGCCATTGTCATTAGGCCTCCAGTTTCTCCATGTTGGCTTGCTTGCAGTGAGTGTCCTAATAGCATGGTGCCTGGACTTCCCTAGCTTGAGTAATGCAGAAGACCAAGGTGAGCATTCCAGTGTTTCGGATGACCTATTCTTCAATGTCATCTGTCATTTCCATAGGACTTTTTAGTCACACAAGTCAGCTCTAAGTTGCTATTGGAGATATCTGCTAGGGACTGAGGACCTTTGGGGAAGATCTTAGAGGCTGACTGATATAGCCTCCAAATGCTTTATATATTTCCTTCTTGCAAAATACACTCACTTCCATTAAGGGTCCCCACATTTTCATGCATTATAATCCAGCAGTTCATCATGTAGATCAGGTCCAGGGCCTAAGGAGTCTCCACAGATGCAGTTCCTTCCTGGTTGATAGTCTCTTGGAAATATTGATAGATTCATAAATAAAATTCAATATACCAATATAGATATACATATACTTATATCCATATAAATATACATATGTACATATAAATTTTGAAATATACATATAGATATTTCTTTTAATATATATTTTAATACAAATTAAACAAACCTTTCAGAATACCGTCTCAGTTTCAGTGAGAATAAAGTATTTATATACTCCATATATCTTTTGTGGTCTTGGCATTTTGTTAAAAAATCCATTTGTATAATTTGATTATTTATTTTATTCTTCTTTAAAGATGTCACTAATTTGGGGATTTAATTAATTTGTAACTTAGAGAAAGTTTGAATTTGGGATAAAATATCTTTACTTTTCTGTTTTCTTTTGTCTCTAGACTTAGAAAACCCACAGCAAAATAATTAATATGCATTGTATTCTTTTTGTATTTGTTTATGTTTTATCATAGATTTTCTTCTATTTTATTTTCTTTTTAAAATTTAATATATATTTTATTTTATAGATGTGGGGTACAATTCAGGATTAGGTATACAAGCGGTCATTGTACTGGAAAAGTTTGTCTTTCTTTTAGTCCCCCTACTTTGCCTGGTTTGAGATCAGGTATTGATGTCCACCCCCCAGCCCTGTGCAACAGTATCCAGTTGCGGCCAATCCCTTTCTTATAATATTATGGTAAATGTGCAGGGTCCACTTACTAGTGAGAACATGTGGTACTCAGTTCTTTGTTTCTGTGATAGATCACTGAGTATGACAGACCCCAAATCCACCCAAGTTGCTGCAAAGTCCATATGTTTGTCCTTCTTTATGGCTGAGCACTATTCATCTATCTATCTATCTATCTATCTATCTATCTATCTATCTATCTATCTATCTATCTCACATTTTAAAAAACCCCGTCCACTTTTGATAGAAGGCATGATTGGTTCCATGTTTTTTGCTATTGTCAATAGTGCTGCAATAAACTTGCGTGTGCAAGTATCTTTTTTGCTGAATGATTCAAGTTCTTGTAGGTATATTCCCACTTGGGGGATTGCTGGGTCATATGGAAGGTCAATTTCTAGTTCTTTTAGACATCGCAACACAGTTTTCTATAGAGGTTGAACTAGTTTGCATTCCTACCAGCAGTGTAGAAGCATTCACTTTTCTCCACATCCTCGCTAGCATGTTATTGTTTGTTTTATTAATGATGGACATTCTTACTGGGGTTAGGTGACAGATCAGTGTGGTCAGATCAGTGTGGTTTTGATTTGCATTTCACTGATGATTAATGAGGCTGAACACTTTTTCATGTGTTTGTTGGCTGCCCATATATCTTCTTTTCAGAAGTATCTATTCATGTTTTTTGCCCCCCTTTTTTTTTGAGTTGGAGTGTCACTCTGTCGCCCAGGCTGGAATGCAGTGGCACACATGCTCATGGCAACCCCAGTGTCGACCTGCTGGACTCACGCGATCCTTTCACCTCAGCTTTCCAAGTGGCTGATACTACAGGTGTTTGCTATCACTCCCTGCCTAATATATTTGTTTATTTGTTGTAGAGATTGGGTCTTGCCAATTTGCCCAGGCTATTCTCAAACCCGTGGGCTTAGGCAATCCCCTCACCTCGGCCTCCTAAAGTGCTGGGATTACAGCCTTGAGCCACTATGCCAAGCCTTCCCACATTTTAATGGGGCTGTTTGCTTTTCTCCTTTTGGCATGTTTGACTTCTATGTAGATCCTGGATGTTAGGCCTTTGTCAGGTATATAGTTGGCAAATATTTTTTTTTTCCATTCTATGGGCTATCATCCTGCTCTCTTGATGGTTTCCTTTGCTTTGCAGAAACTGTTCAGTTTGATGAGGTCCCACTTGTTTATCTTATCTCCTATGGCATGGACATCTGGAGTTTTAATGAGGAATTGGTCGTGTACTCTGATTTCTGTAAGGGTGTCTCCTGAGTTTTCTAGAATTCCTATAGTTTGAGGTATTATGTTTAGGTGTTTGAACCATTTGGAGTTGATTTTTGTGTATGGTGATAGATAGGGGACCTGCTTCAATCTTCTGAATGTGGTCAGCCAGTTTTCCCAGCACCATTTACTGAATAGGTTCTCCTCTCCCCAGTGGCTGTTTGTTGAAGTCTTTGATGAAGATGAATTGGTCAAAAAATTGAGGTTTTGCTTCTGGAATCTCTATCCTGTTCCATTGTTCTACATACATGTTCTTTTTTTTTTTTTTGAGTTGGAGTCTCACTCTGTTACCCAGGCTGGAGTGCAGTGGCCGCTCTCGGCCACCGCAGCCTCGACCTGCTGGGCTCCAGCAATCCTTCCGCCTCAGCCTTCTGAGTAGCTGGAACTACAGGCGTGCGCTACCACGCCCGGCTAATTTTTTGATTTATTGTAGAGATGAGGTCTTGCTTGCCCAGGCGGGTCTCGAACCCGCCGGCTCAGGCAATCCACTCACCTTAGCCTCCCAAGGCGTGGAATTACAGGCTGAGCCACCGAGCCCGACTTTGCATACATGTTCTTATACCAGTACCAGGCTGTTTTGATTATTGTAGCCTTATTGTAAAGTTTAAAGACTGGAAGTGTGATATCTCCTGCTTTTTTTCTTTTGCTAAGAACTGTTTTGTTTGTTAGTGATTGTTTATGCTTCCATATGAATTTCTGTGTTTTCATTTCCAGGTCTGAGAAGAATGATGAGAGTAATTTAATGGGTATAGCATTGAATCTGGAGATTGTCTTTGGTAGAATGGACATCTTAATAAAGTTGATTCTTCCTATCCATGAGCATGGAATGTTTTTCCACGTGATATTTTCCCACGTGTTTTTGTCTTCCTGAACATCTTTGAGCAGTGTTTTGTAGTTTTCGTTTTAAGGATCTTTCACTTCTGTGGTTAGGAAGATGTTGAGGGATTTCATTTGTTTTGTGGCTATTGTGATTTTTATTTGGTTCTCTGTTTGTTTGCTGTACATGTATAAAAATACAACTCTCTTCTGCACATTTATTTTTTACCCCAAGATTTTGCCAAAGTCTTTTATCAGTGCAAGGAGATTTTGACAGGTTCTCTTGGATTTTCGAGGTATAGGATTCTATTGTCAGCAAAGATGAATAACTTAACATCTTCTTTTCCTATTTGGATACCCCTGATTTCCATCTCTTGTCTAATTGCTCTATCTAGGACTTCTACCACAATGTTCAACAGAAGGAGTGAGAATGGGCAGCCTTGTCTTGTTTCGGTTTTCAGGGGAAATATTTCCAGTTTCTGTCCATTTAGCAATATGTTGGCTCTATGTTTATTATAAATGGTGCTTACTATTTTGAGGTATGTTTCTTCTATGCCTAGATGTTTGTGGGTTTTTATCAAGAAAGGGTGCTGGATTTTATCAAAAGCATTTTATGCATCTAATAATATAATTATGTGGTTCTTGTTTTTACATCTATTTATGTGTTTAATTACTTATATGGTCTTGTGAATGTTGAACCAGTCTGGCATCGGGAAGATGAAACTTACATGGTCATGGTGAATGATTTTTTGAGATGTGTTGTTGGATCCGATTTACTAAAATCTTATTGATAATTTTTGCATCTATGTTGATTAAGGATATTGGCTTATAGTTCTCTTTTTTTATTGGGTCTTTACCCAGTTAGAATATCAGTGTGATGTTAACTTAGTAAAACGATTTGGGGAGAATTCTATCCTCGATTGCCTGGAATACTTTCAATAGGTTTGTTATCAGTTCTTCCTTGTATGTTTGGTTCAGGGTTTTTTGTTTTTTGTTTTTTTCTTTTTTGAAGGTAGTTTTCTTATGATGGAGTCAATTTCCCAGGATGTTATTGGTCTATTTGGTGTCTCAGTGTCTTCTTGTTTCAATATTGAGAGGCTGTGTGATGTCAGAAAGTCTTCCATTTCATTTAGATTATCAAGGTTGTTTCCATACAGGTGTGCAAAGTAATCCCTGATAATCTTTTGTATTTCTTTGGGAACAGTGGTGATTTGATCTTTTGATTTTGATTGTGTTTATTTAGGCTTTTCTCTCTTTTTCTTGGTCATTCTGGCTAGGGGGTCCATCATTCTTGTACATTCTTTCAAAGAACCAGCTTTTTGTTTTGTTGATTTTTTTCTGTGATATTTTTGTCTTCTATATCCCATATTTGGGCTTTTACTTTAGTGATCTGGATTCTTCTGCAAATGTTTGGGTTTTCGTTGTCTTGTCTTTCCAGCTCCATGTAATTTGTTAGGATATTAATTGTGTTCTTTCTACTTTCTTGGAGTGTGTTGATAGAGATATAAATCCCCCCTGCCCTAGAACTATTTTCATGGCATTCCAGGGGTTTTGGTAAGATGTTTCTTCATTTTCATTTGTTTCCAGGAAATTTTAATTTCTGTTTTGATTTCTGTGTTGACCCGGTAATCATTCAGCATCATGCTGTTTAGTGTCCATGCCTTTGTGGGTTTGGGGACAATTTTGATGATATTGATATTGATATTTATTCTATCATGTTCTGAGAAGGTTCATGGCAGTATTTAGAACTTATAAATTTTTTTGTGCTTGATTTATGGCCAAGGATATAATCAGTCTTGGAGTGCATTCCATGTGGTGATGAGTAGAATGTATATTCTGTGGTTGTTGGATGAAATGTACTATAGGTTTCTATTAAGTTCGTTTGTTCAAGTGTCAAGTTGAGGTTCTGGCTCTCTTTGTTGATTTTTTTGTCTCTATGATCTATCTAGGGTTGTTAGTGGGGTATTTACATTCCCAACTATAATAGTGTTAGAGTCAGTATCTTTTTTTAGTTTGTTTAGTGGTTACTTTATAAATGTTGGTTTTCCTGTGTTGGGTTCATATATGTTTAGGATGGATATTTCTTGTTGATAGACTGAAACTTGCATCATTATGTAATGTCCTTTTGTATCTTTTTAAATTTTTGGAGACTTGAAGGTTGTTTTGTCTGATGTTATGTTCATGACTCCTGTCTTCTTTTGTGACCTAGTCACCTGAAAATTCATTTTCCGTCTGCTGACTTTGACTCTGTGTGCATCCCTTGTGGTGAGATGACTTTCTTGGATGCAGGAAATTATTGGGTCAGGGTTTTATATCCAGTTGGCCATTCTGTGTCTTTTTAGTGGTTCATTTAGTTCATTCATGCTCAAGGTGATTATTAAAATATGATTGTTTATCCCTATCTTGAGGTTCTTATAAAGATTTTTCTTTGTTGTTTGTTTCTCTGAACTTTTGGGTTGATGTATGTGTATGTTTTCAAGTTTGAAATCGCAATGTTTTCTCTGTTGATCCGTGTTTTCCTGTTCTCTTGGGAAGAGTGTGGTCACTTTTTTTTCTTCCTGCTGTGCATATTACCTTTTTAAGCATCTCTTGTAGAACTGGTCTTTAAGCTGCTTCATCTCTTAGGGATTGGATGTCTGGGAAGGATTTTAATTCTCCATCACTGATGAAGCTGAGATTGGCTGAGTAGGAAATTCTTGGTTTGAAAATGTCTATCTTTGAATATTGGAGTCCAGACCCTTCTAGCTTGTAGTGTTTCTACCAGTTGGTTTGCTGCTATTCAGATTGGTTTTCCCCAGTAGGTATTCTGACCTTTCTCTCTTGCTAACTTTAGGATGTTTTTTTTCTTTTGTACCTACTTTGTGTAGAAGAATTATTATATGCCTAGGGGTTGGTCTTCTCATTTAATGACTTTTGGGGGTTCTTTGTATTTCTTATGTTTGGATGGTCGCATCTCTGGTGAGATGGGAATGTTTTCTTGTTTAATCTCCTGGAATACTTGCTCTAAGGTGTTCTCCCTTTCCTTTTCTTTTTCTGGGATACCAATCAGGTGTAGGTTTGGCCTCTTGATATAATCGTTCATCTCTTGGAGGTTTGTTCTTTCTTTTTTATTTTTTTTTCCCATGTTTTTTATAGATCAGGTTAATTCCATGTTTTGGTCTTAAAGTTCTGAGATTTTTTTCTTCTGCCTGATTAATTCTGCTTTCCTTACTTGTTATCTTGTTATTTATTTCCAGAATGAAATTTTTTATGGCCAGAATCTCTGTTACAAGTTCTTTCAGTGTTACATCTTATCTTTCTTGAGTTTTATTCAGTCTTTCCATCCATTCCCTAATCTCTGTTGTATCCTGGGGTCAGTTGTTGCTGATGTCCATTGTTTGGGATCTGATGTCTGATTTTTTTTCAGGGGTTTTCTCTTTGTTACATAGGGAAATACTTGTGTTCTTCCATTTATTGTTTTCTCATTTGTGATAGATCACTTTCTTTTCTCTTTAGTTCTGTTATTCAGTGACAGTGGGAGAGGCTTTCACTTCTGATGGTTGCTCAGTCCTCTATTCTTCCCTGATCTGGGCTCTGAATTTGTTCTATTTTGAAACAGGACTGTGAGTGGGAAGCTTTCCTGTCTCTTGTAGTTTTGAGAGTGAAATAAGGTGGAGGATGTGAAGCTAGGATTCAAAAACTACTTGTAAATCACAATGTTCACTGATTGTAGTATGGGTTCCCTGAGACCCACTCCCCACCACCACTCCATATGACAATTCAGTGGGTATGTGTGTGTACCTCCTGAGTCCAATGTACAGTAACAGCAATGAGGAGAACAGAGAAAAGTAGAATGAAATAAGAACAACAAAAAGAAAAAAGAGAAAGAAAATAAAACACAGAAAAACAAAAGCAGAAACCAAAGCAAAACACAAACACACACACATACACACACACACACACACACACACACAAACTAAAGCCAAACAAACTGGAAAAAAAACAAGGCAAACAAACACAAATCAAAACAAAACAAAAGCCAGGAAAACCAGACAGACACACACACACACACACACACACACACATACATCAAAACAAAAAAAAGAATTCAAATCAGACCCTCACACATACATTTATGCACACACCAAACTAGAAATAGAAAAAGATTAAAAAAAACAAAAACAAAGAAAATTGAAAGATGAACACTCAATCATTCATTTACACACATAAACAGAAATCAAAAAACAAAAAAAGAAAGAAAAAGAACAAAGGAAAAAAGGAGGACAAGATTTGGGCAGAAATCCAAATTGAACCTTCACATGCGCATTCTTGCACAAAGGAAAAAGAAAAAAGAATTAAACAGACAAACAAACTAAAAACCAAACAACAAAGAATTACTTGCCCTCTTGTGACAGGTTCAGTTTTTGTTTCTCTCAGCTGCTCATAAGTAAGCCCCTCTGATGTCTCCTGTGGAGCTGTGGCCTCATTCACAATCTCCACAGTGTACATCCCATGGAAGGAGGAGGAGGGGGTAGAGGTGGGTGGGACTTCAGTTCTCCCCTCCCACTCTCATATTTTCAGGGGGATCCCATCCAGTGGGGAGGTTTGGAATTGTCTCCTGCTGGTGAGGGGCATCTCCAACCAGACTTATCCTGGGGTAGAGTTCTAGTTGCTGACGTCCAGGCTCTGACTGGATTCTTCCCTCACAGTCGTGCCCCAGCTGTGTGGATCTGAAGTTCAGAGAATTGCTGGGAATGTTGGAGTTGAGTCAGCCCTGGACTCACCACTGATCTCTTTGGGAGTCTTCCTGGTCCTTTTATTGTCACACCCTCTGTCCCACATTTGAATCGGAGTAGGGGTGTGGTGCCTGAGATGCAGCACTCTTGTCCTATCCCTCCAGAGCTTGTGTTTGGGGATATTCCCCCTGGGTCATGATCAACTCCTGAGTGGTTAATCCACTGGTCACAGAGTTTAGGTCTGTTGGCCCATAGTCAGCAAGCCAGAGCACTTTTCTGCCCAGTTTTCAAGATGGTGGCAGGGTGCCTTCTCCAGTGGGACACGGTCTCTGTCATTCTTCACTGTGCTCCCTCTGCAGCCCTTGCTGCCAGTATCCAACCAGGTGCTGCAGTGGTAAGGCAGAGCCTGGAGCTAGCAGTCACTCTTGGCAGCTTCTTCCCAGGAAGGGCTTTGTTGATTGAAAAATAAAATGGTGCTCTACTTCCATGCCCTAGGAAGTGCTAGAGTCCAAGCAGAGCAGCTGCAGCACCAGCTGCAGCACCAGAAGAACCCTTGCTCCCATGTCCCTAGTCAGTCAGCTGCTCACAATCCAACTTGCTCATAGACATATATGGACATTTTTCCAAACACTCACTCTCTAACACTGAGACTCCCATAGTCTGACTGACTCCATTGCCATCCTTCCCAAATATTGTTTTTATTTTCAATTGTTAATGGTGGCAAGGAATCAAAACCAATCTTCTTAAAAGATCATAATAATGGAAAAATATTTTGTAAAAATACATGTAATCATACTCAGTCACTTGGGCTGACTCCAAACCAAAAAAAAAAAAAAAAGTTTGGTGTGTTATCAAGAAACTACACAACACAATTAACAAAAATGTAGTCTGAATCATGGAGAACACACGTGTCCTCAGCCTGTATATATATATATATGGAAGAAAATACAAACACTTGTCAAGATTGCTTTCTTGAATCCTTATCTGGTATAAAAAGAAAGGTATATGATAAACATACCTGTTTCAAGCCTTGTGTGATTGAGAGAGCAACTATAAAACATTCACATATACTCCATATTTACGTAGAATATTTTATATCTATAAAATAAGTAATAAGCCAGGCTTGGTGGCTCAGCCTGTAATCCCGTGCCTTGGGAGGCTGAGGTGAGTGGATTGCCTGAGCCCGTGGGTTCGAGACCCACCTGGGCAACTTGGCAAGACCTCATCTCTACAATAAATCAAAAAATTAGCTGGGTGTGGTAGCGCGTGCCTGTAGTTCCAGCTACATGGAAGGCTGAGGCAGAAGGATCGCTGGAACCCAGCAGGTCAAGGCTGCGGTGGCCGGGAGCAGCCACTGCACTCCAGTCTGGGTGACAGAGCGAGATTCCAACTCAGGAAAAAAAAAAAAAAAGAGTTCTCCATCCCTAGAAATGTCCTCAATCTGATTCAAATGTCAATTATTTAGTGTGGGACAAATTTAGACAATTTTTTAAACCAACAACTCGCTTATTCTATGCGCTCTGTTACTTAGTCTGTGTGTAACTAAAGTTATCATTATCAATCTTGTGTGTATATTAGAATCACCTGGAAAGTTTTAAAAGTGATACATGATTAGGTCCTATCCTGCAGAAATTCTGATTTAATTGATCAGGGGCATATCTCAAACTCTGGAGTTCTATTATCCATAATTTTATTTTATTTTAAGATGTGTGGTAGCAAGTTAGGATTGGGTACATAAGTGGTTTACGTACAGGTGAAGTTTGGGTTCCTGTTGGCCCTCACTTTGCCTAGAATGGTATCATACCGCCTTATTAATCACCCTGGAGTTTTAAAAACTCTCTAAGAGGTTGTAATGCGCATTCAGGGTTGGAAACCATGAGATTAAGTGAACCAGTATCTTCACATATTTAAGACTTCCCAGACATCGGAGAAGGGAAAGACTAGAAATAAAATAAAAATAGCTGATTTTTGAATACTATGTCTACTTTTTGCCAGTCTTTACTTGTACAAACTTAATCCTTACACTATCCTAAACCTTAACACACAACAGCAGTTGGTGTTATTCTTCCTTCACTGGTGAAAATATGGAGGATAACAAAATGCTCCAAAATTGCTTAATATGATTCAGGTTTGAAAACATTTTCATGAAAGAGTGGGTTTCAATGTGCAGGCTCAGCATAGCAGTATCAGCATAGCCTAGGAAATTATTAGAAATTTGAATTCTCTAGTCCTAACGAAAACCTACTAAAACAGAAGTTCTAGGAGTGGGGCCCAGCGATTGGTGGTTTGACAAGCCCTATCCCCAGGTGATTCTGATGCACATTCAAGAGTAGGAACCAGTGATTTAGAGGACCTGATCCCTTAAAATAAAGGAACTCTACCTGAGAACAGAGCTAAGCAGCCAGAATCGAATAAAGTACAGGACAAAGATTTAGAGAAAATATCTTTGTTTTTTTTTTTAATTGGAGTCTCACTCTGTCACCCAGGCTGGAGTGTAGTGGCACAATCCTGGCCACCACAGCCTCAACCTGCTGGGCTCTGGTGATCCTTCTGCCTCAGCCTTCCAAGGAGCCAGAACTACAGGTGCATGCCATCACACCCAGCTAATTTTTTATTTATTGTAGAGAGGAGGTCTCGCCAAGTTGCCTGGGCGGGTCTTGAACCTGCAGGCTCCGGCAATCCACTTGCCTCAACCTCCCAAAGTGCTGGGATTACAGGCCGAGCCACCAAGCCCAGCCAAGAAAATATCATTTAAGAAAGCTGATCTACCATTTTCTTCATTAGTGTTTCACAATCATTTTTCCTGGATTTAATGTCCAAATGTTCTTTTCTGACCTGTGATGCAGGTATAACCTAGTTTACCCTTCAAGGTCAATGCTTGATCTGTCATATTATAATTATAGATGGCATAGTAGTGTGTGCTTGGAATTTGGATCAAAATATGTATTTAAACTAAAATTATCCATATTTAAATTTTTATTGAAATGTAGCAGTCATACATGATCTTGCACATATTATGTAGATAGTCTGATGAATTTTTATAAACTGAGCACATCCATGGAATTATCATCCAGATAATGCAGCAAAACATTCCTGCATTCACTTCCTTTCACTACACATTATAAGGGAGACCATTGTCTATATTTGTAAAGATTAGTTTTGCCTGTGTTTGTAGTCTAGGTAAGTAGATTTATACAGTATACACTTTTGTGCATCTTGTCTTTTGTACAACAATAAGTTGGTAAAATGTATTCATAATTTTCAATAGCTGAATAATAGGTTATTTATTCTCACTATAGTATAGTATTCCATTGCATCTATCATAGCTTATCTACTTCATTGTTGATTAGACTATCAAAATATGTACACAAATAATAAATTATTGTGTGGTTTATTTCTCTGATTATTCTCTCTTCCATCTGTTATTCTTCCTCTTTGCCACCTATTTCTAAAAGGGATTATATGAGAAGGAACAAACATTTGTTGCGTACTTAAATAGTGCATCTTCTATGGGAAGTGTGTTTATCAATTTAAACCTCCCAAAGTTCCTTCTCCTATTTATATCATACTTTACAGAAGAGGAAGAATTGGAACTGTTAACTAATTTGCTCAAGGGCCCCACTTCACAGTTGCAGAATTGAGATTCCTTCTCTTTTCCTTTTCTTTTTTTTTTTTTTTTTTTGAGTTGGAGTCTCACTCCATCGCCCAGACTGGAGTGCAGTGGCCGCTCCTGGCCACCGCAGCCTCGACCTGCTGGGCTCCGGTGATCCTTCCGCCTCAGCCTTCCAAGTAGCTGGAACTACAGGCACGCGCTACCATGCCCGGCTGATTTTTAGATTTATTGTAGAG
>CAUYQG010186418.1:0-40222 GCA_963574415.1 Tarsius wallacei
GACGGAAGTGTCATACCTGAAACCATACCTGAAACCATAAAAGTCCTAGAAGAAAACCTAGGAAAAACTGTTCTGGACCTGGGCCTACACAAAAAATTTATGGCTTAAACCCAAAAGCAAATGTAACTAAAACAAAAAACCTATTTTTTTTTTTTATTTTTTTTTTTTTTTTTTTTTTTTTTTTAATTTTTTTTTTTTATATTTTTTTTTTTTTTTTTTTTTTTTTTTTTTTTTTTTTTTTTTTTTTTTTATATTTTTTTTTTTTTTTTTTTTTTTCTTTTGTTTTTTTTTTTTTTTTTTTTTTTTTTTTTTTTTTTTTTTTTTTTTTTTTTTTTTTTTTTTTTTTTTTTTTTTTTTTTTTTTTTTTTTTTTTTTTTTTTTTTTTTTTTTTTTTTTTTTGGGGGGGGGGGGGGGGGTGCAGATTCGGGTTACAGGGTTTGCTTCATCCCACCCCTCCCACCCTCCAAACTGGGAAGACAACAGTTTCTGTCTTTCCAGTCCAAACCATCTCACTTCTTTTTTCAGTTCCCAAATATCAGAATGCCAAAAAAAAAAAAAAGGACAAACCATTTTGTTCTGATACTTACAGTCATCTTTGCCTAATGCATATCTGTCAAATTGAGATTAGAATATATCTTAATGAGGTTGGGTTTTTGGGGGGGAGGGGGAGTACATTTGGCAAATTTCTACATATAAACAAAGGAAGAAATAGATCATTTGTTAAAGGTCATTCAAACCCTCTTATATGTAACAAACTATACATTCCATGTGGTGTCTATTACAAAAGCAAGGACTTTGTGCATTTAGATGTTGTGCTGTTAAGCTGGACAGCTGGACAGACTTACAACTTTAGTAGATTTAATTTTAGACTGAATATAAGGGAGCTAACTGTTTAATAAATAAGATGAAAATAATAGATGCAAAGAATAATTAACACAAAGAGTCTGGTGATCAAAGTTAAGTAAATACATCATGCTGAAATTAAGCTATTAAACTAATCAGATATGACTTAGATTTTCATAATTAAATACAGCATAGATGTTATTAAAAACACTTTCAAAACCACCACCCTAATAAAACAAACTATTTTTTTTTTAATCTATTAGAGTACATTATCTTGCTTGCCCTTTCAGCAGTATTCAACACAGTGGACCACACCTTCTTTCTTCATATATATATATATTGGCTCTGGAATTACTCAGCATCGTTCCAAAGTGGGAATCACCTTTGATAGCCCTTCTTCCTCAGTAAGACCTCTTAAGGCTGTATTAGTTCCTTGGGACTGAAAATGGGCTTTTCCCCTGTCATTCTACAATCATTCTATATTTAATTAGCGTTAAACACTATCTAAATGTTAATGGCTCCCAAATATATAATTTCCAAACAAATCTATTTTCTGAGTTTCACGTATATTAAACTGTTTGACTCTTCTGCTTTGTTCTCTGACAAACTCTCAACTTGGTATCCAAAATGGATTTTTCCATTTTCCTTCTAAATTTTCAAGCATGCTAAATAAATGAATGACATCATCATCTACCCAGTGGTTTAAGGAAGTAATATGGAGAGTGTAGTTAATGTTTTCATCCCTACTCCCAACCTTTCGTAATTTTTTTTTCTACTTCCAGAATATAACTCAATCTGTCTACTTTTTCTTATCTACTCAATTTCGAATCTAGTCTGAGTCACTTTCATCTGTCTCGCCTAGATTACTACAATGGTCTCCAAAGTGGTTTCCCTTCTTCTACTCTTGATTTATTTTGATCCATTTAACCATTAGCACAAGAGTGGTCTTACAGTGTAAACAGGTTCCTGTGACCCCTCTGCTCAAAAAGCCTCAAGGGCTTCCCCTAGAGTTAGAAAGATAACCCTGTTTTTTTGAGGCATTGCACAATCTGGTCCCTTAGGTTTCAGCATTCTCCTCTCATTCATTTTGCTCCATTCACTTGGGTCCTTCATTTACTTCTGTAAGGGGATCAAAAGCTTCCCCCATCAGGGTTTCTGCTCCTGCTCTTTCCACCTGAAATGCTCTTTCCCCCATCTTTCCTTGGCTAACTGTTTTTCCTTCACCTCATCATATGAAGTGAGTGACTTGACAAACACTCCCCGCCCACCACACTGCAACCAGCTGAAGTACCCCTCTTGTATATTAACGCCCTTGCTTTATAGCATGAGTCATAGTTTTAAACTACATATTTACTTGTTTCATATCTTTCTTCTTCAGCACATTGTAAGGGCTGGATGTCAAGATCATATTTGTCTTTTTCACTGCAATATCCCCAGAGTCTAGCATAGTGCCTAGCCTAAATTTTTAATATTGGATATGTAATTAGTTGCAATAATGCTTTTATATGAATTTATGTTCTGATTTTTTTCAGTTGAACTGGTTTTGTGAATACTGTAGTTAGTTGTCCCATTTATTACTTATAAAATATACACAATATTCCATCAAGTGAATATGACAAAATGTACTTATTTTCCCATTTTCTGAAAAGTGTTACCAGTTTTGTTATTAAAACCAACATTGCTATAAAAGAGCTGTTTCATTTTTTTAAAAGTATCTCCTTGAGAAAAACTCATACAGGTGGGAATCACAAGATTATAGCTTTGGATATTTTTTCCCCACAAGATCACCAGTTTTTCTTTGAAAGTATCATAACAAATCACAATACCCCCAATCTTGGATAAATTAATCATTTTTTAAATGCTTATCAAAGAAAACATGCCTACTCTATGTGAACTGCAGGTCCTGCCATAAATTCTATCACATACTCATTTTATGAGTCACAACCATATTGACACTAGTAAAGTCTAATTTCTTGTAAGTCCTGGGAACATTTCCATTATATTTTTATGTGTGGTAAAATTATAATGACACCAGGATATCTGTCAAGAAGATATGTTTATTGTAAGTAAGATATCATATGTCTTATCTAGAGTTAAGGTTGTTAATGGACTCAGCTACCAATTAAAAGTAATGAAATGACTTGTCCTTTTACTGTATAAGTTGCAGCAAGACACCCATTGCCTTTACTCCAGGAGGTATTACAAAACTTGAATTATGAACACTGTATTTTTCAAAAAGATTTTATTTTAAAAAATGCTAGAAACTGAAAAAGATTTTTTAAATGAATATATTAACTCTCAGGTGGGAACAGACATGGAACAAAATGTGAACAAAGAGGTAGTCCTTTCAGAGTCCACAGCATGCTTAAAGCCAGAGATCAAGGTCCTAGCAAACAGAACTGTGATTCTGCTTCTAAAAAGAGGCCTGCTTTTGGACAGGTCTGATTGGTGAGTCTTGTGATGGGATGGATTGGGATCTGATCCAGGCCAGTCAGCTTCTAGAAACCAGAGGCAGTTTTATGCCCCCACAGTATGTGGGGGCTCTTCTGGGATGGGCAGAACATGGTTCCCCATTCCTGTATCAGATCGGGTCAAGGTCACTCTCAGGGATGAACTTAGTTTTCCAGAGCTAGTTACTTCACTCATGGAGTTCTTTCTCTCTTCTCTCCCTTTCTTCTACCCTTTCAATAAATAAATATGCTTTTTATTCAGAGCCAGCCCTACTAGACACTTTAGGGGGTGTAAAGAAGTTTCTAGCAAGGCCTCAAGCAGGACAGATTAGATCCTTGCATAGATACTTGTACAGCATAAGCAAATCATGAAAAGAGCCAAAGCAAAGATACACATAAATGAGTGGGAGCTGCCTCTGGCTGACACAATCAGTAAAGATTTCCACAGAGGAGGCATTTCAGACAGCTCAAAGAAAGACAGGGTAGGATTTAACTATACAGAGATGGGACCCGGAGATTGGAGTAAGAAAGGGCATCAAGGGCAAAGAAAATTGATTTCACCTTTAAAGTGCTTTTAGTTTTTCTCCAGTCTTTCAGGCTGGGTATCCTAGGGCAGTGCTTCTAAAACTTTAATGTGTAAATGAATTACCTGGAGATCTTGTTAAAGTTCAGCTTCTGATTCACTAGGTCTGGGCCAGGCAGGAGAGTCTGCATTTCTAACAAGCTCCTGGGTGATGCTGAAGCTGCCTGTCCAGAAACGCATTTTAAATAGCAAGATCCTAGGCCTTGTGTTTCCAAGATGAGGTAGTTGCAGTGGAAACTTGTAGGGCCATGTCTGGCTGTGCATGCCTACTGGGCCCCGAGGAACTTCTAGGGACAGAACAGCGGGCGCTTCTTTCACTGTGAGTCTTTTGGGAGGGTTCAGGGACCATCACAATCAGAAGAGAAACGGCTGCTGTATATAATACAGAAGACCGCTCCACCTCAAATTGTAGCTGGATTGCATTGTTCTATCATCCCTAGACCAGCAGCCCAGAATCTCTGGGTGAGATAGTAGCTCTGTGTAGTCACTGATTTGCTTATGTCCTGGCAAATAAGGGATTCTTTGTTAGCTCAAAGCCTAGCAGCTTTTCTGGATCTTGGTGGAGACAGAGTAATTTTAAACCAAAAATAGGTCTTTCAAAAATGTTGCTGAAATGAAGGAAGTAGTAATTAGGATGGTCCAGTCTACCAAACTCCAAACTTACAACAAACCATGTCTGAGTTAAGGTAGAGACCATGCTGCTGCAGAGGGTGGCTAAAACGGCCTGTGTATATTTTTATTTTTATACTAGAAACATTTTTCTGCTTATACTTTGACTTCTGATTCAAGCAATTCAAGAAATGAGGTGGAAAGGGCCCTACTTAGCTATTTATGATCAAAATTCAGGACTAATCATTACAAAAACAAATTTATGGTATAGGAAGAATTTCTAAGTAAATCTTGAGTCATAACTTCATCAACACAAATAATGAAATCTCTAAGCTATTAATCTATCCCCCTTGGGATTTTCTTTGGAGATATAGTGATAGGTGGAAACACTAGAATATCTGCAAAGAAGGCAGACATTTTTTAAAAAGCACTTTATATGTTTGTAAAATTGTTTTTGTGAAAGCAGGAATGCCATATACCATCTGTGGAGAAAAAAATAGGATTGACTGCAGCAAAGGCAGAGTTTCTAAGAAGCAGCTCAGACTGAACATTTAAAACACACTCTGGGGTTCTCACTCCCATTTTTCTTGAAGTTACCAAAATGAGTGGTCATGAATGAAAGCAGCAATATTTATTTAGCATTCGCTGTGTGTCAAGTTCTGTACTAAGTATATTACATATGTGATGTGCTTCCTTTTAATCCTCCAGTTAACACCATAAATAGGCTGAGCATAGTGTCTCATGTCTATAATCCCAGCACTTTGGGAGGCCAAGACAGGAGAATCACTTGAGCCCAAGAGTTTGAGTTCAACCTAGGCAAACAGTGAGACCTTATCTCTACAAAAAGTTAAAAAAAAAAAAAAGGCAGGTGTAATGGTGCATGCCTGTAGTCCCAGCTATTCGGGAGGCTGAGGTGGAAGGATCGTCTGAGCCCAGGATGTTGAGGCTGCAGTGAGCTGTGATTGTGCCACTGCACTCCATCCTGGGTGACAGAGTGAGAATCTAACTTTAAAAAATAAATAAATATGCAGATAATAATATGCCCATTTTAGATATAAGAAATCAGTTAGAGAAGTTGTAGAATTTGCCTGAGATTATAAAGCCAGGAGAAGTTGGAACAGAGTTTCAAACCCAAATCTGTCCAATATAAATATCCACACTCTTTCTACTGCAGCAGGCTGTTTCTTCACACCTTTGTCCATTATTTCTACTATACACTTTTTTTTTTTTTTTGAGTTGGAGTCTCACTCTGTCGCCCAGACTGGAGTGCAGTGGCCGCTCTGAGCCGGCCACCGCAGCCTCGACCTGCTGGGCTCCGGCGATCCTTCTGCCTCAGCCTTCCAAGTAAATGGAACTACAGGCATGCGCTACCACGCCCTGCTAATTTTTTGAATTATTGTAGAGATGAGGTCTCGCCAAGTTGTCCGGGCAGGTTTCGAACCCACAGGCTCAGGCAATTCATTCACCTCAGCCTCCCAAACGCGCAGGATTACAGGCTGAGCCACCGAGCCCGGCTCTACTTTACACTTTTAATAGCATGATGTACCTTTTGATTATAAAACTTAAATTGCAGATGCAATTTTACATTTATATGTGTTCTAAATAATCAGATTCCTTATCTCTAAAATGAACTATTTGTCTCCTGTTCCTGATGACTCGCCTAAATGTTGACAGACTGTAATTGTCATTTGTTAAAGGACTCCTGCCTCTGTGCTAGGCAGTGGGTGAGGTAACTGAAGATCCAAAGGAACTAACTATCTGATTGGAAGGACATGACTAAGAAAT
The DNA here is from genome assembly GCA_963574415.1 of Tarsius wallacei. Classification (NCBI taxonomy): domain Eukaryota; kingdom Metazoa; phylum Chordata; class Mammalia; order Primates; family Tarsiidae; genus Tarsius; species Tarsius wallacei. The sequence continues at coordinate 6,271 of CAUYQG010186418.1, forward strand.
ATAAAACTATTACAGAGCAACCAAGTTCAAGATGTAACCAAGTCTTTTTGCAAGACAAAAACTGCTTTGTTTTATTTTTTTCCAAGGAACTGTCTCTCCTTCTAGTCTATGTCTTATCTACATGCTGGCATATGAAAGCCGAAGCAGCTTAGGGGATAAAGAAATATAATTAGAGAAGCAGAAAGAAGCTTGGAGAACGATGAAAAACCAATAAAGGTGAGAGGGAAGAAATGAGAACAGCAGTTTGCCATGTCTCCCAGAAATGCTCCATCTTATAGCAAATGGTAGTGGGTTAAGGTTCCCAGATTTGATGTTAGTAGCCAATATTTATCCTGACTTTTAAAAGCATAGACGAGAAAGAAACTATACACTCAGGAAATTACAGACAGAATGCTGTACCTTGGCAACTCGGTCAAAAAAGAAGGTGGGCTCCAGTTATAAACTAACTAGAATCTTTAAAGGATAAAACCAGAGGTCAAGGCTAATCGTATAGGAAACAGAATAGAGTCCCAAGCCTAAGCTCCACAAGCCCATCTGAATTCTGAAGGCTTCCCAGACCTTATCATAACGACGTCACTAGATGTGATGTTTCATTTCCAATTTATAAAAGGCATATACATGCAATAGTCACAGCCCTGTCCCTAGCCTGGGGGTGCTCACCGCTACTGTCAGAGGAGTCATTGTGAAAGGCAAAACAAAATACAAAAACTTTAAAAGTCATGTTTTTAAATAACAAAGGATGAAAAGAAATGACAAAATACAGAATGATAGGGCACTGAACTAAATATTCCTGTTCCTCAATATATTATTTCTACCCCTCATTACCAGGATTCTTTCTCTAGTCATTTTTTATACTCTAAAATTTTAGTATGGAAATGTTCCCTTGAGACTATAAAACACTCTTTAAGATTTATCTTTGGAAAGGTTGATAGTCTTGCACACATGAGTGTGAATTAATTTAATCAAGTTATTTCACTCTGTTCTAACTTGCAGTATACTAAAGGAATGCTGATTGTTAAGGATAGGGAGCAAAAGACAAGCTGGGTGAGATAGAAAAACTAAGGCCAGACAGAATGAGGACAACAGGCGCGTGAAAAGAGTTTTCAGGAGAAAACTGGGGAAGTAAGGTACAAAAGGAGCAGAGAGGAAAGTAATGATAATTTCCAGTTATTTCAAGATCAGGCAAGGCTGGTGCTATACTCATCAAAAGAGGAAGAGAAATATCCTCCTTTTTCTTGACCTTTTCACACAGAATATGTCCAGCTCCCATTACCAAATATGAATCCGGTACAATTACAAAGCCCAAACATGAAATAGGTTTCTTGGAACTAGCTTACTGAAACAGCTCTTGTAGGAAAACAAATGGCATTCCAAGTAACTCAAGGAAAAGACTTCAACAGCTCTAAAGACAAGGACTAATTCTGGGGAATATACAGTAATAAAGATTGAACCATATTTCTAATGTTCAAGAGACTATGACCAATAAAAGTGGTAGTTTCACATGGTTCAAGCTAAGAGTCAATAGACTGATCACTTCCTGAATTTCTTACCTGAATCACATCACCAAAATGAAGAATTTGAAAAGCTACTAGTTACACTATGTAGAAGACTTTTAAAAAAATAGACTTTACTAGTCTTGAAGATACACTGATAATGCATAAGTGATGCTATTCAAAATAGTTATGAATAATGCCCAATTCCAGATCAAGTACTCTGTGTCCATGTCAAATCATTCTGTCTATTATCTAGACAGCACTTCCATCTATAACCCCTAGGCAACCTAAGACATCTAAATCCACAGGTGTTTTAGGTTGAAGGTGACAGTGAGCATTATAGGTTTCAGGGCAACCTCTAGGTGAACTCAGTTTTTGTTTGTTTTTTGCATTATTTCATGTTCACAAGGAGGATTTTGGCATGTGGTCTGGTGTACTTACAACCACTAGTGTACTTATGCCACAGGAAAAACCGCTTTTATGTTTTCTTTTTCTTCTCAGAATATAACAGCAATTTAAAAGCCTCTAAATTAACTTGTAGATGAACTATAAGGTGTTTTTAAATTCTATCATTTCAGATTAGACTTTAAGGAAAACAAAACAGCTATGCTCGCTCTCATATGTGTAGGGCATTTCTGTAACTATAAGCAAGAAATAGGCAACAATAGTAGTTCTTGGGGAGGGTAACTTGCTTTTCCCTGTACTGAATTTTTTTTCAATACTTTGTATTATTTACTAATAAGAATTAAAAATACAAAGTAAGCTTCAAGCAGACAAAGCATTTTACTGTTAAAGCACAGAGCCCCTCCCTGTATGTGTTTATATTCTGTTTTTCTTATTCTTTACGACCCCACCATTAGTGTGGTTCTTAAAAATAGTAATTCGTAGGAACTGTGGGCGGTGGACAGAGACACAGAAGATTTTGATAATGGAGATTGCTATTTAGTCTGCAAATATTTGTAACTACTGTACCTGTTATGTGATAGGTCCTGGCTAGGTACTTCCTCCTTTTTATGACTTCTGGAAGGCTTCTTGTATAAACACCCAAGCATTTTTTTTCCTCTGAGAGTTCTGCAAGCTTAAAATGCTTCCCATAGATAAGTGGGGGTCTGTTCTCCATGAATACAGCAACCGATTAGCTCATCTGCAGGAAGAATCACCCACTGCACTGGGTAGGCCACAGTTTTCTGGGTGTGGCAGACACTACACTGAAGAACTATGCATGAATTAGAGGGCACTTTATACAGAGGGGGAGAGTCATATTGACTAGATCTGTGATATTTAGAATTGGAAGATGTAAGGGAAGATTTAAAAGCAGGAAGGTAGTGGAAGGAGGAGGTGACTGACAATGGAACCTAGTACAAGAATATCTTTCCTCACAAAATTGTTGAATTGCCCAAAAACTGATTATAAAGTCTTGCAAACAGCATTCTAACACACTAAGAGTTTGCAAAATCAAAAAAAGTTTGCTACTTAGAACGATTTTTGTAAAGCAGTAGGACTTCCTAATTTCAATTAAGATTTTTTATATACATGATGCATAGATAAGAACTCTCAATGTTTTCAAAGTCCTGAGACTTAATACTATTTCTCTGATTCCTAAAAAAAAAAACAAAAAAAACAGGGAGAATTATTTTCAATTCCACAGATAAGGAAAGCATAGCTTTAGAGGTTGAGCCACTTGCCCACAGAAATCTGGTGGGGAAATGGCTGAGGTTTAGAATGGAGCCCTACCTGCTGGCACTAAGCTAGCCTCACCATGTATCTGCCCAGAGATTGACAGAGCATATGTGATTTTATCAGGGAAATCCCTCTGAATCTCATAAAACTGCAAGTGAACATTCCCTAGATACCCTCATTTCTCCCATTCTTGCCCTCCAAACCATTTTCCTAAATCTGCTGCCTCACCCATCTTCCCAGAGTTCAGTTTAGATTCAGTGTGGAGTTCAAGTCCACACAGCCTGGAGTAAAGTGCAGGCACCACAGACAGGCAATCACAGACTCTGTCTGAACCCTCATCCCTTACTCAAACCCTCTTTCCCCTTTACTGTGCTAATTTTTGTCCCTTATACTACAACAAAGCAGACCTGTATATTACCTTCTAAAACCTCAACAGGGACAGAGTATGGGTGAGAGGGGACACAAAATTTAAGACTTCACCAAATAACTCAGTAATCAAGATTATTTTAATGCAATTGTTTTAAGAAAAATCACACTTAATGCCAAAAATGCATGATGCAAAAATAATCCAAATTTCAAATAATGACAGAGTCAGCATTTCTGGTTTTTCCTTTTGCTTCAGACTCCAAAATGCCTTCCAGGGTCACTATTGCTTCTCCTGCAGTGACTCCCCACTCAGATACTTTTGCTAATGATGTTTCCCAAAAGTTAGTTCTCACAACCCCTTTCTACATTAGTACTCTCTCTCTTCTTGAATGCTCCAGCATTTATCTGTGGCTCTCTAGAGTGAGGAAAACCCATTTCCCCTAGTAACTGGCAGTACTTTGAAGGCAGTCTGAATCATCTTGGATCCTTTCCAGCGCCTTCCCAAACCACAATGGGCACTCAGCACCTCTTGCTAAAAGAATGCAGAATCACAGTTCTCAAATCCGTGTCTATGGGTTTCAGCAGGAAAGGGACCCAGACAGGTTTTGTGTGGTCCAGAGTGTTTTGAGAAAATTGTTATCAAGATTTAAAAATTAGGATATTTTACAAGGAAAAAAAAAATCTAGTTCTCTCCCACTTCTTGAAAAGTAAAAAATATGTAGCAAGACTGGGTCCGAATTCTTTCATGATAGCAGTGGGCACTAAGAGCAGAACAGCGGCTCTGCCTTTGGCGCTCTCTCCAGTTCGCCTCCACCTCCCGGTTTCACTCATTAACATTGCCTGCCAAGGCCCATTAGCTCTTTGAGTTTGCATCCCTACGCATAAAGGAACGAATGCATTGGATGAAAACCCATCTGCCTGGCCCATTCGTTCGCTCCTAGAGAAAAAAAAATGTTTCCCGGTTGTCCATTCGAATGCAGTGCAGAGAAGCCCACAGAAGCAGCAGCCCACCTTTCTAGCCCTCAAACTTTCCACAGCCCGCGAAACTCGCTCACTGACAGGTTCTCCCTGGTGCTTTGCTCAGGGTTCCCGCCTCTGCAACTGGCGGTTCGCTTCCTCCCTCCACCCCCAGCGCGCTGGAGCCCGGGGCGGGCCCCGGCCCCCCGCGGCTGCTCTTTGCCCCGGGCCAGGGCGCTCGGGCTCGCCCAAGGCGGCACTGGGCATGCTCAGAGGCAGCCGCGGGGGCAGGTTTGCTTCGCAGGCGCTCGCACTCGGCTGCAGGCGGGCGGGCGCGCGGCTGCAGCTGGAGCTCCAGCTCCCGGAGTTGGAGTTGCCGGGAGTTTCCCCTCTACCCCTCCCTCTGCGCGCACGACGGCGGGAGCCGGCGCGGGAGCCGCGAGCGGCTGCGAGTCAGCGCCCGGGTCGGCTGAGCCTCGTCCAGAGCCCGGAGCCCCGCGCGGGGCAGTCCCCGGGGAGGAACCTCGCCCGCTGGGACGCGTGCCGCCCACTGGCACGGCCGGGGCACTAGCCGCGCCGCACGGTAGGGCCAGGCGTGGGGCGGGCGAGGCGGTGGCCAGGCCGGGGGGATGCGGTTGCAGCCGCCGCGGCTGTTGGGGAGCCTGGCGATCCGTCCCATGCTGGGGTAGGGCCAGGTTGGGGGGTCGGAAGGGTGGGCAGGCGCCCAGAGAGATGCTTTCAAGTTGGCCGGTGGAGGGAGAGGGGGCCGTGCGCCCCGCGTAGCTGCTTTGTGCGCGGTGAGAGGGACTTGGATCCCTGGTTTTGTCTAAACCTGGGACCCAGTGTGCGGGCAGGACTGGGCAAGCCGCGGAGCGCAGCGGTCTCCTCCAAGAAAGTTGAGTATGGAACGCTTCTCTCCGCATTGTCCCCGCGGTCGGATGGGCCCTGAGGGTTCCCCGCCTCGAGGCCCCCAGTGTGGAGAATTCAGGGGGTCGCTGAGCCCCCAGGCTGAGCTCCCCTACCCCTGACTGAAATCCGCGGATCACCCCGATCTTCGCGTACCCTGGCGTCTTCTAGGAAAATCATTGCTGCCAAAACTGAGGCAAGCTTTTCTGGCGGGCTTGGCTCCCTGTCCTCAAGGCGCTTAGCACCGCGCAATGCCCCCTCTCCAACCTCAGACGTGGTCAAGGGCGCCAGGTTCCGAATTCGCGTTTGCAGTGTACGCCAGAATCGAGCTTCACACACACCGCGGGACAGCGTGTCTGGAGTAAATGGATTTTCGCTCCAGCCTTTCCTCAGATTTACAACCCCCCCGCCACCCCACCCTGTTCATCTTCGCAGAGTACGGGACCTGGAGGTGGAGAGTTTGGAAAGACATATTGTTCCTTAGGAGAGGGTGCCTGGGACATATCTGCCTTTGGTTCTGGCCTAGGGACTTCATAACGAACCCTCTACCCTTCCTATTTTACTCCTCCAGGGACTGAGTGGGAGATAATAGGACCGGTGGGTCAGTCAGTCCACAGGAACGTTCATCTCATTCCTCCATCTCCTAAGATGTCCGGGCGGCCCCAGGACACTGGCGTTGTGTGGATTGCAAGCAAGGGAGTGGAGGATGCCAACGGTTTCTCCCCGCTCCACTTTTTTCACTTCTTGTTTTGAGTTTTGGGGTTTTGCCTGCACACTAGTCAGAGCTGAGCTGTCATAGCCCTGGGGGTGGAGAAGCTTCAGCCTAGGCAGTGAGCGCCTGTTCGCCTCAGAGGCTGCTAGTGGGAACTGGTCCAGAAATGATTATGCAGGCTAGAAATATGCCTTTTTTTTTTTTTTTTCTTTTTTGGCTGAACACCTTGGCTGTTAGGTTTGTGTGCTAAGTTCTTAAAGGGACACCCTCACACAGCTCAAGTGCCAGGATTTAGGGGCTCACAATTTTTGCTGCATGTTTTCTTCTTTGCATTTTCCTTAGGTCAGATTTCTAGATGTGGGAGTTACATGGTGTGGCTACACTACATAGTTCTAGAGTCAAACAGACCTGAGGTCAAGTTTCCTCTTTACAGGTGATAACAATGAGGATGGACAAATTATTAGCCACCCTAAACTTACATTTTTCTCTTGTGTCAAATAGAGATAGGTAATCCTGGCCTTTTCTCCATTGCAGGGTTTTTATGAAGCTTGGATGAGATAATGGAATGACAAGTGCTAAGACAACTTTAAAGCATCATTCAGGTCTTTGGTATTGTTTCTGTGGTCTTAGATTTTTTGAATTAGCTAATCTTCAATTATAACAAGTCATTCTAAGTCGTCTTCTTTGCCCACTCCTTACCAAGTGGCATAGTTGCTTGGGTCTTTGGAAGTAGCTATTTACCTTTTTTCTTCATCTCTTCTCAAATCTCTATTCTGATTTTAATCGTTGGAGCTCCAGTCCTCATATTTATCTGAGGGAGACAGCATGATATATATTAGGAGATGACAGGGGTTACCTTATCAACATTCATGACCCGGGCCCCAGAATTGGCACGGTCAGCAAGGCCTTAGTTTGAGATCCAAGGCTGAAGAAGTCAGCAAACCCTGAGATGGAGCTCAACTTGACCTCTAAGAGTGACCTTGAACTGAGGCCTCAACTCCTCCTTGATACAATCAGTCTCAAAAATATGAGCGAGCATCAGAATCACCTGGAAGGCTTGTTAAACCTTGGATTGCCGGACTATATTGCCAGAGCCTCTGATTCTCTACGTCCAGGGTGGAGGTCCAAGAATTTGCATTTCTAATTAATTTCAGATGATGCTAATGCTGCACTAGACCATGCCTATAGCATTACTAACTTATGGAAGTGAGAGTAAGAGTGTTGAAGTTTGTCCTGAAATGCCATAATTTTACTGCGTCATCTATAGAGACATGGTTTCTTTGGGTGGGGGGGGGGTTTGAGAAGGCTCCCTAGGCATTTTATATTCTACTACTTTGTTACTTACTATTGTCCAAGTTTAATAATTCTGATTGTTCTTCAAATGAATGAATTTTATAAAAAGGTAGAATCCCCCCTTTTCATGCTATAAATTGTGTATTCTCTAGTTTATAGGTCACTCTTGAGTAGTGCAAGATTGATGACCTTTATATTGATAAATCCAATAACTACCCTATTTCCATTTTGGGGGAGACCTCAGACATTTGTGTGAAGGAGGTTGCATACAGTTCTGACAGCTTGAACTTTAAGGTTGGAGGACAGATTAAGTCACCTAGGAACAATTTTAAAAATAATTTGCAGTGGTGTGTTCTCTAGGTGGATAGCTTATCCAGGTCTTGTAGGAGGAGCGTGAAATACACCCCATGACAGATGTCCCATGGTGGGTAGACCCAGCAAAGGCCTTTCATTCTTTCTGGAGGATGATGGCATTGGCAGTGGCTGAGACCCTTTCTTACTCTCTGTAGAAGGCTGGCTTTCCAGGACAGCTGTGTAGTGTATCGGTGTGGTGTCCTCTGTCATTTAGCTTATAATCAAGTGCTATTTGGACTCACCCTAATCTTAAGCTCTTCTCCTTGTTTCCCAAATCATGGTCCTTTGCTGAGAGCTCACTGTGACCTAGATTGTGGCCTTGAATTTCAACTGCTTTGCATCAGAGAGGCTTTGGGAGCCTACTTGAGTCAGGCAGGTTCCTGTGATAACATCCTAAGGAAGAAATAAAGTTTATGTAATGTAGTACCCAAATGAACTAGGTATAAGAGGAGGTCTATTGGCACTTTATCTAGTTCTTGTGTTGCTATGCCAAATGAACCCAGCTTGACCATCAAGCTTTATCTCGGTTGTCCATTTGTGCTTTGTTTTAGTTTTACAATGATTAGCACAAGGGAAACCTGTCAGTAAATCAGAAACCTATTCAAGAACTCAAGTGTACCACTTGGTGCTTTAAAAGATAAAACTGCAAGGCTCAAACCTGTCTTCCTAACAGTAATTAGCACTCGGTGAAGGAATAGCCTTTGGATTGTGATTTTTAAGTTTTGTTAGCTAATTTAAATGGTTTTTCTCACTTAATATAAGTAGGAAACATTTCTATCTTACAATTCCTTTCCATAACTTGGTGTTTATATTTTGGGTGTTACCCCTACTTTTTGTTGCTGGGATTTTTTCCAGTATGAGGGCAGTCTCTTATCACTGTTGTTAATGTTTCTCGTCACATAATATCTTTGCTCCCTTTAATAAGTCTGTTGTGAGACAGTCATTAAGATACTTCATTTCTCCTTGGTCATTAGGGCTGTTATTATTGGGTCATGGAGAGTCAAGGCCTATTCCTGGAACACTATTCTCAATGTTCCTAGAGGGTGCCTTTAAACTAAAACCCTTGTTATGTTGCACTAGCTCAATTCTAAGATACTTTTTTTTTCCAATTTCAGAAATCCAGATCAGTTAAAAATTACTAACACATTTAATGTAGAGTTTCTTTTTTTTTTCTTTTTCTGTAATCTAGCATGTTAATAGAGTGTCTACCAATTGATGGCATCATAAAACGAAACAAATTTAGTTCTTTACCTGGGTAGAAAATGTGGTTTCTATTCAGTACTGTCCAGCAGATAGAATTGAACAGCAGTTGAATTAGCTCAACAGTTCTTAGTATGTCGGAAGACTGCTGTTGGGGTAGATGTTAATAGGTGTGCTCTTGTAAAGGGCAAATCAATTTGGAAAGCACTGCCTATTATTTTTTTTCTCCTATAGAGCTTCTCAACATTTGTGTCATTATGACTCTGAGAAGTGCTATATTTAACAACATCAACAACAAAAACTTGGTTGTATTTACTCAAGTCATTGTCTAGAACACAGAACATTTTTGAGGTTATACATGTATCTTTTAGGACACATTCCAATGAGTCTACTATGCTGTTTCACACCACCTGTAGGTAGGGTGGTTTCACCAAATATATCCCTAAACCACAAGGGCATTTATTAAACATGGATATTAATTTATTAATGTACTCTATAAATGATTCCCTATTTCTTTATTTCACTGTAGAGAGGAACATTTTAAACCGTAGTGGGTAAGAAAGTCTCCATGAGACTGGGCGCGGTGGCTCAAGCCTGTAATCTCAGCACTTTGGGAGGCCAAGGTGAGGGGATTGCCTGAGCCCAGGGGTTCAAGACCAACAGCCTGGGCAACTTGGTGAGACCTCGTCTCTACAATATATCAAAAAATTAGCCAGGCATGGTAATGCACGCCTGTAGTTCCAGTTACTTGGAAGGCAGAGGAGGAAGGATCACCTGAGCCCAGCAGCTCGACACTGGGATGGCCGTGAGCGTGCCACCGCACTCCAGCCTGGGCAACAGAGTGAGACTCTGACTCAAAAAAAAAAGAAAAAGAAAGTCTCCATGAACTGACTGGACTGAGATAATATAAATGGGAGGTAGCCCTTTTCTAGAGAGAAGGGGCATTTTAGGTTGGTGGGATAATGGAACAAAGTGTGAAGACTTGTATTTGTATCTGCACATGAATAATTTTGAGAGCATACAAGAAGATTGTACCTAGCACAGTGTGAGATTTAGTGAGCCTGCACTGGTGATCAAAGGACCTGTTAAGTTCCTTCTTGATTCTGTGAATTCACTGAAGTAACAGATGAATTCTAGTGATGACAGAGTGAGTTGTAGATTAGCAGAAATGGCACAAGACTCAGGATGAAGGCAAGAAGGGATGCATAGGACAGAAAGGGAGAATGGAAGTTTTCCTGCATCATTGGATATTAGGGAAATGCAAAGCAAAACCACAGTTGAAATACTATTTCATACCCACTCGGATGGCTAGGACCAAAAATACATGTATAATAAATGGAGGATGTGAAGAAATTGGAACCCTCGTACATTCAATTACTGATGGGAATGTAGAATGGTGCAGCCACTTGGGAAAACAGTTGGCAGTTCCTCAAAATGTTAAACATTGGCTACCTAACGACCAATTCCACTCCTAAGTATACACACAAGATAACTGAAAACATGATCTTGCAAACATTTGTACAGGAATATTTATAGCAACTTTATTCCTAATAACCCCAAAGTAGAAACAACCCAAATGTTCATTAACTGATGAATGGATAAAACAAACGTGGTATATCTATACAATGGAAAACTATTTAGCCATAAAAAGGAATGCAGTTTTGATTCATGCTACAACATTGATGTACTTTGAAAACATGCTATATAAGAGAAGCCAGACACAAAAGGCCACACATATTGTATGATGCCATTATGAAATGTCCAGAATAGGAAACTTCATCGTTACAAAAGTAGATTAGTGGTTGCCAGGGGCTGGGGAGAGGGAGAAATGGAGAGTGACTATTAATGGGTAGAGAGTTTCTTTTTGGGGTGTGGAAAATATCCAGGAATTAGATAGGGTGATGCTTGCACAACTTTGTGAATACACTACTGAATTGAACATTTCAAAGGGGTGAATTTTATGATGTATAAATTATACCTCAACTAAGAAAAATAGGAAGAAAGTGACTGGGACCAAAAAAATAGTTTTTTTAAAAAAAAGGTGGTGAGAGAAATTCAAGAATAGGGTGTCAGTTTTAGGTCAGACTTTTGATACTAGAAAAAAAAAATCTGAATTATTCCTTTCTACTTGTTTGTCTTTGGGTCTTCCAGGATTTCCCCGTTACCCTCTCATCCAAAAATTCTTTCTTTAAATTAAAGGATTTGGTTCCAAGTTGCTCCTAAGTTACTGGGAGACTTTTCATGGAAAATGTCTTATGATCTTCAGATTTGAGTGTGTTTCAGTATTTCCCTCTAGAGACAAATTCCATATATAGGCTTCCTTGTTGTGATCCACCAGAGGGCATGCTGACTATGCAGCCTGCATTTAGCTTCTCCCTTAAGATTTAGCTGTGGTAGACATTTTAGTGTCATCTTCTAATTTGTTTATGGAACTGTCCTCCTCCCCCTTTTTGAAAATCTCTGTGTTCTCACGGAGTTTGTGTGGTACTTGGAATTACATGAACATCAATGTATTTGGGTCCAAGAGGCATGATACTAAATAAAGTTTAACACCACTGGAGCTGAGACAGTTGACCCCTGGGTAGAGATGTTCTTCTCTCTTTCACAGTGCGATGTAGTGGTGATTTCAGAAAGTACCTGGGGTCTTGGTAGAATGCTGATTCTGATTGAGTAGGCTTGTGATGGGTCCTGAGATTCTGCAGTTCTAACAAGCTCCCACCGATGGGGATGCTGCTGTTACACACTTTTGAGTAGAAGCTGGGTCAGTGTAGAGAAGGTGGCTGTGGAATGGGATGGGGCTGAGTGTGAAACATGGCTCCACCATTAATGTGCTGTGGGATCTTGGGCAAGTCAACATCTGAGCCACAGTTTATTATCTGTAAGATCAGGTTAGGACTGGGCACATAGAATTGTGCCTAGCATGATGTGCCTGGAGTGTTAAATGTTACTTGCCTTCTTTGCCCACAAGGGCCAAGAACTCCATGGTGGGGACTAAGAAACAAAAGTAAATGGAAAGAAACCAAGGGGAAGAGGTTTTTGATTTGTGTGGGTGGGGTTGGTACTGGGAGAGGGTGTAGGAGAAGGAGGCATGAATCCTAGTCCGCAGGGCAAAATTAATTTGCTCATTAGTTTACAAATTGCCATCATTTTGGTGAAGCCTTGGTGCTAGTCTCAGCTGCGTCTGGGTCATCTTTAGTCAGTGTGTTGTCTTTACTCTGCTGTCATGGAGACGGTTTCTTTTTGCCTAAAAAGTCATCCCTGAGCTTCTTGGTTGGTGCTACATTTCCTTGGTGTGGTAGTATCTTCCCATCCTTGCCTAGCTGCCTTCCACCCTCACTTTTTGAACTTAACCTTTATGAAGACCAGAGGAGATAAAGGGAGCTAAAGTGCAGACCACTGAGCTTCACTAGCAACATGAGTTAAGTTTCTGGGGATTAGGTTGAGAATATTCACTTCATTGTTGACTTTACAAAATCTAGGCATTTCGTTAGTTTACCTTCCATAAGTCTATTAACTCTGAGAAGGTTGAATTGAATTAGGTTAATGGGGAGCAATTGAAGAGGAAGAATTGGGATCTAAAACCTGGCATTAACTGTGATTCTGCCACCAGAGGTCTGTGCTGCTTGTCCTCACCAGCCTTGGCTTCCTCTGTTGCCGTTTGAAACTAGTGTGAACCGCTGCTGGCTTGCTTTCCTCATGGGGTTGGCATGAGGGCATTATGGGCTTTAAGATGATGCACCTCTGTAAATATGCCATTCCTCTACAGTGCTGGCTTAGGAAATTGCATCCTCATAGGTTACCCAAGGTTAGTTGGTGGCTGGTTGACTTTTGTTCTGTTTCTGTCTCCTTTATCATCATTGGAAGTGGAAGGAAATAAGATATTGTGTTTAAACTTCAATTAAGTTGACAGAGCCTCTTAACGTTCTTCTGGGAAACAATACTTATGTTTTTAAGACTTAAACAAAGTCACAAATGTAATACATCAAACTAGTTTCCAGTCTTCACAGCCTGACATTCATTGCTTTTCTAAGGGTAGTGATTTCCTGTGAGGCCCTGTTCCACCTTCTTGTTGGGCTCTTTCATGGACTGGCAGGTTGGGTCTTTAATGTCCGATGACTTTGAAGAAAATGAGATTGCTCACTTTGTTACAATGCCACGGCTGAGCATTTAAACTGCTGTTGCACCAACGTCAGGTAATTAAAGATAAGATATTTGGGTTGAAGCGTAATATACTAGTCCTGATGAGGGTTTACTGTCCTTCCAGAAGGTGAGGGTGAAAATGGAAGAACCCTTTGGAAGTGAGATAATCTGATTCCTGTGACAGAATATGTGTGCTACAATCTAGCCACCTTCCATAACCACTATCTGGTAACTAAGCTTGGTCATACAGGGTATATATCAGTGAGCTGTTCTTTGTTTTTAGACTGCTTAGGAATATGCTGCCTTGTACAGTCTACACTGAAAGCCAGCAGTGCCTACTGGTTGAGAAATTAATGTTCTTGAAGAATTTAATCTACCCTATCATTAAATAGCAATAAGGAAGCTGTCCTGCTGCTGAGAAGGAGCTGGGGCTACAGTGCCAGATGTTTCTGAAGTAAGTCCTTTAAAAATGAAATCATTATACAACTATAACAATAATTTAACAAAAAAACCTCTATCTTAGAGATAGGAAGTTAGCTGGGCATGGTAGCTCATGTCTGTAATCCCAGCACTTTGGGAGGTAGAAATGAGGAGATTGCCTGAGTTTGGGGGCTTGAGACCAGCCTGGGCAACTTGACGAGACCTTGTCTCTACAATAAATCAAAAATTAGCCAGGCATGGTGACGTGTGCCTGTGGTTCCAGTTACTTGGAAGGCTGAGGCAGAAGGATCGCCTGAGCCCAACAGGACGAGGCTGTGGTGGCCTTGAGTGAGCCACTGCACTCCAGCCTGGGTGAAAGAGTGAGACTCCTACTCAAAAGAGAGAGAGAGAGAGAAGTTGGTACTTACCTAAGGAACTCAAGGCTGATACAGTGGACATTTCTCCCAATTTCATCTGCTGGGAAATGAGACTTCAGACCCTTTTCTGACATCGCCACCATACACTCACTGATCTAGTAGTTGATTTTTTGAAAAATGGAATAGGGAATCCTGAACTCAGACACCTTCTTTAGAAATGGCCTTTGCTCTCAAACCCCCCTAAACGATGAACTCCTTCAAAGACAGGGATCGTCATTATTGTATCCCCGAGGATACAAACTGAGCAGATGTGGCATATAGGAGAGAATCCATAACAACCTGTTGAGCTGGACAGGTGCTTTTCCTCTGGGATTCTGCTTCACTATCCAGTCTATTAATTTTTCCTGTCAGAAAGAAACTGATTTCATGACAAAAATAATACATCTTTATTTAACATTTACCTAGAAATTATTGTATTCTAACATAGTACACATTTTTAGGTACTTTACAAATGTAAATTTCTTTAGTCCTCACAACATAGTCTCTAAGGTAGGTACTGTCACTTATCCCTTTTTTTATGGTCAAAAAGACTGAGGTAGAGAAAGATGATGCAACTTCCCTAAAGTATCCTGTAGCAATAGGTAGCAGCTGTAGGAGACTCCTCTTTTCTCTGCTTTAGCCCTCAACTATTATCCCCTTTTCCTAAGAGTTGCAGGAAAACAAGACCAGACATGATTTTCCATCTTCTGTCCACGTCCCTTGTCCCCTACTATTTCCTTTCTACCCATGCCAAGTCCCGGAAAAATGTAACTGGAGTTTGGAAAATAAAGTACCATGGGCCATGGCTCATTCCTATGAGCCCAGACTTGGGGATGAGACCATTCCCATAGTGGCTGTTTAGGATCGATGGCATTACTTAGGCAAAGCTGTGTCGTCTATCTCCTGGCCTTTGAGTTTGTTAGGTAAGAGGCCACATGTCCCAGGTCGGTGCCTCTCACACCTTAGTGTACAGGTGATCACGTGGATATTCTGTTAAGCTACAGTTTCTGATTTCACTGGGTCTGAGATGGGGCCTGGGATTCTGTGTTTCTGACAGGCTTCCAGGAAATAAAGAGGCTTAGTCCTTAATCCTTAGTTTTTAGGTGTAGTCCTTGGACCAAGGCTGTAGAGGAGTTGAGTTTGTGTGGGGCAAGTCTGGTATTTGACCTACCTTTCTGCCTGAATAATGCCTAAGACCTAGCCTGGGACCCAGGAAGAGCCATAAGACATGCTTTCTCTTAACATCATTTGAAGTTTAGCATCTTTGCATGTCTTTTGCTTAGTTTTCAATTGTGTTGCATATTTTTGGTATTACTTTTAAAAAACATAATGGTTTTGTCTTATTTGGAAAACTATTTTTAAAATGAGAGTTTCTTGGAACATTTGTGAAAAGTGTTGGAATCTGTAGTCATGGGAGTTACATTTACTGATATCTGATTACATCCTCAAGTGTTTCTGGGGAGAGGGAGAAGGACAGGAAGTGGTATATGGAGGCATAAAACCCCTTTGCAAAGAAAGTTGCTGAAGAGTGGAAGCCAGGGTAGATGACCCAGAGCAATTGCAAAGCTATGAGACCACTTGAAAGCATAAAGCCATTTAATCAGCAGATGAGTTTGCCTTTTGTAAAGATAACTGGAAGATAGTAAACCAACTCCAAGAGTATTGCTGAAAACGTTTTGGGGGGAATTTCTTTCAGTATATATCCTTTTGAATATTTTTAGTTGCTTTCAAAATGACCTTTGGGCATGTATGTGATTTTGGGAAATAGAAAAAGACTCTTCAGAGTCCAGTCCGATGAATAAGGAGGATACTTCATGGATGACTTAAAAACATTATTCATAATACTTGCCTGTAAAGGGATGTAACTTCTTCCTTGAGGGAAGGCTAAAGATGTTGCAGACAGGAAGAAGATGCCAATTTCATGATCTCTTTTAATCTGTACAATAATCTATGTGGTATTTACTGTTTGGAGTAGTCTCATTTTGTAAACGAGAAGGCAGAAGCTTAGAGAAAAAAAGTTGGATTTAGGAGTCAAACCTCCTTGTGTTACCTTTCCTTTCCCCCACCCTGCCTCTCCTCCGACAAGTGTTGAAGGAATTATAAAACTCTGTTGCAGTCAGAAAAATATGTGCTGATGCTGAAGGCTTGGTTTCCATCCCATCTTGTTTCAGAGCCTCAGGAAATCTCTGCTGGACTGGGCCTGTTTTGGGCTTGAGGACACTCATTCTTGCCAAACACAAGTCCTGTAGTCCTACTGTTCATGGGTTCTCTACAGGACCTTTAAATGTCCTGCCATGCCCTGCCAAGATGGTCTGACCTATTGGTCTTGCTGTATCTGCTGTTTTTTCTTCCTGACTGGCAAATAGCTACTCAGGAAATACTTCAAGACAGGTTGATGAGTAATGTCACTGTTGGAAATTGTATCCTGTTTAAAATAGTCTTTTTTTGGATGGATTTTTTACATAAAATCTGACCAGTAAAGGCAGAGCATTGCTGAGTTCTTTACTGTTCATTCCTGATCTTAAAAGAAAATCACCTATGGTTTTCCCTGAGATACAGTGGGTTAATGTCTTTGATGTGTAGTAAAGGCCTTCAGAAATCATTCCTGAAAAGAAAGTCCTGGGCAGATTGATTTCTGATAGACCCTGGGGCATTCAGCAGCTTATGAGATGGGAAGGGCTCAGGACAGACACATACACTTGACCATCCCAGAGGCTTGTACTTACCCTTTCTGTACTGTGGACTCCTCCTCCCCCCAAGCTGGCCCTTTTCCACTGCGGCTGGGAACTTTGTCCACAAGCTGAGGACATAGAAAGCAGCACCACAACCTGTTTTTCTGGGTCAAAGTAGCAGCAAAGAAGCCTGTGGACTTCTCTTGGGACACCACAGTCAAGTGGTTTATTTGGTAGATTCTTTATTTTTAACACCTTTAATGCTATATACAGCCTTGATTTTCACAGCAGAATACTGGGCTGTGTAACCAGATAGCCAAATTTCCTATGCAGATTATAATTTTATTTCATTCATCTTCACACAATTTTTCCTGGATAAAATGAGATACCTGAGAGGGGAAAAAAATAGTGAGAACATTTTAATGAAAACCTTCTCTGGTAATATATTTGTTTCCATACCATGTTTAATTCCTGTAGAGATTCCAGGTATTACTAAGGAGCAGTTGTCACAGTGGCTGTGAATACCTGGCATGGTCATCTAAGCCTGTTTTCTTATCAGATTGTATTATCCTGTACACGTGTGTAGGTTGTACACGTCAGATTTGGATTTGGCTGGTAGACATTTGGACTTAATATTCACCTCCTGCCAAAAGAAAGAAACTTATAAATAGTGCTTTGTATTGTGAATTTCACAGTGTACTTAGGAAACACAAAATATACATTGTGACAGGAGGATTAGAGGACTGCCCACATCCTTATTTTTTGAGTGGGTGTAACTTATGACTTGTTCTCGGATATGTAACTAGGATATAGGTCAGGTCCTGCTGTCTTCTTCTGGCAAAGGTATAGTAAACACCCTCTTCCTATAGATGACTGTGTTATCTTACAGGTACAACTGTCTCAGGTTTTTTTTTTTTTTCTGAGAAGTTTTCCGAGATTTTTATGAGCCTCTTGGTTTGAAAATAAGGAGCTCACGTCAGTGAATACCTAAGGCATCCTCAATGTGGTATTAATTAAATACTAATAGTTAAATTAAATACTCTCTTAATTAGGTGCTGTTATCAATCCTGTTTTACAGAATCAGAAACCAAGGCTCAGAGAAGTTGCGCCTTGGTCCCAGGGTCAAGTGACTCTCAAATTCAGGCTCGTGGCCACCACACTGTGCTATACTGAAGCAGTGAGTGACTAGAGTATGGTTAGAGCCTGGGGCTAATCTGAGAAACTGAATATCAAAAGAGAGAAGATTAGACACTTATCAACAGGAAGTACGTCAATACAAACAACCCCTACCTTTTAAATATGCTCAGCTCAGGTGAGGAATGGGAACGTTAATTGTAGCAGTTTTGAGAAGAAACTGGTTTTTGAAGGAGAGAAACTCCGTTGACATTTAAAGGAGGGGAAGGAGACTCTGCTTCGTATAAGGGAGACGACCTACATCCTGGAAAAGCTTCCACAGAGAGATATGATACTTGTCTGAGGACTTTAGGGAGCAGTTTTACCTGGAATAATTGTTTGAGTGATTTTTGGGGTATGACCAGTACCTCCTTCCCCTGCCTTATCAAAAGCAAACATACAGGGCCAACCTTCTAAGCAGAGCCTCACTTTTTTTTCCTTGTCTGTTTCATGTCCCAGCTCGGGAGAGGAGAAAGGACAGGTAGTAGTATCATAGTTCCCCTTCCCTTCTTCATGTGGATACGGTGTTATGTGCTGTGTTGGGGTGAAGAGGCCCCAGGAAATCCCTGGTTTAAAATCTGCATTTTCCCAGGCATCTTTTCATGCCTACTGTGTGTAACCAATTTTTGTGGTGAGCAAAACCAGACAAGGTTTCTGCTTTTACAGAATTTTTAAAAAGGAACTGTATACAAAAATAATTGCATAAAATATTACATGACAACTGTTGTAAGTGCTATAGGGGTACATTGAGGGGATGTAGCCTAGTCAAAGAAATCAGGGCAACTTTCCTAAGAAAGTGATGATGAGATGAGATCTGCCACACAAGTAGGAATTAAAGAGGTAGGAGATAGCATTACAGAGGTGAAGGAATGTGCACAGGCTTGAAGTAGAAGGGACCCTAGTTTGTTTGAATGAGGGACAGAAAAAGCTGTGGCTAGGAGTGGAGAATAATGGATCTGACACAGTCATTTCCCAAGAGTCATGAGGGTTCCTAACATGGATTTGAAGTGATCGGATCAACAAGGTTCACTTTGGTTGCAGTTAAGGGAATGGATGAATGGAATGTAGAGGTCCAAGAGGAGATAATGAATGGACTAGTTTAGAAGATTTTGTGGTAGTTTAAGAAGAAATGAGGCTAGCCTGACCATGGTGGTACAGAGGGAGAGAATTGAGCAGAGGTATAGAAAAATAGAAAGAGGTGACAAGATTGGGTGTGGTGATGGGTTGAAAGTATGAGATGAGAAAGAGGGAGGCACCAGAGACGGCTTCTTGGTTTCTAGCTTGCATGATTGGATAGTGGTGGTATCATTCCATGGACAGTCAGTTTTCCTCAAGTAGACTATAGGCTTTTTGATAGCAGGATCTTTTTCTCAGACAAGTTTGAATCTTTACAGTATTATCCGAGTACAGGCACTTGGGTAGCTTTTGCTTAATGTATTTGAGTGGAAAGAGTTTCTTTAGAAAAAAGTATGTGTGGTTGCTGAGAAGCAACAGGGTACCAATGAGTGTGGCTGGGGCAAGAGACAAGGTCTGTAGTTGGAAAAGAACCCCAAAGGCATTTAACTATGTAGAGATGTGCCTTTGATTTTCAGGAAGCACTTCCAAATCATTCTGAACCTTTCAGCACTTAGAAATCTGTATTTTCTGTACACTAGACTCAACCCTTCTGATGCTCAGTTCCTCCATCTGTAAGGTGAGCCTAGTAACACCAACCTTCCGGGTGTCTTGGAGGGTTATATATTTATTAATCGTAACTCTGTGAGATGTGAAGGGTTTTACATCAAGTGAAGGATTTTATTAATCTGTACTTCCTTTCTCCTGTAGTCCTCCCACCACTAGTGGGAGCTGTTGCTCAGAGGACACAGGCCCCAAGGTGACAGTTGACTGGGCAGATGAGGGGTCTTTCTTGGATGAGCCCTCCTGCGTAGGTAAATGCCGGTGTTTCTTTTATTATACCCAGTCCTTCTGTAAAGTGATGAGTCAGTGGGTGCTTTTGGTTGATGTGAGTCTGAAGCTTAGGGGAGAGATGAGTGAAAGATAGGTTAGCTCTAGTGTCTTTTTTTAAACGAGATTATTTTTAGATTTCAGGTCCTGGGGCGCTCAGGCCAGTCACAGCCCCAGGGCTGAAGACTAATGATTTCTTAATCTCTATCCTCAGTGTAGAGTGATAGAGACCATCAGCCTTGAAGACCTAAGAGGGTATTTCCAGTGTGCTGATTGTCCCCAGGAGCAATACTTCCACAATGCTTTCTCCCTGCAGAGTAGAATGCCTTCACGATGTTGGGGACCTGGTTCAAAGTGACTTGACTGTCACTGGTCTGTTTTTCTCTTATTTGCCTTTATTGTCTTAGTGGGTTTTATATTTCAGGCCTCTTTATTTTTTCCAGCTCTGACACTTCTCTGTCACTTCAAACATTCAGTCTTTCTGTTTGTCTCTTTTTTCTCTATTCCCCACTGTATTTATTCTGCATTTTTCACTCTCTGCTCTCTCTTGGAGCTCAGTGATACCACTGTTCATTACATACTTTAGTCGGAAGCAGGGTATTTCTTAGGTTCTTCCTTAGGGCCCAAGAGTGCCCTGTGACATTTCTTCTCTGTTGTGCTGCTCTGTTTTCCTAAGCTTGCTATTCATGAACCTGCTACTCTCTTAAAATAACTAGAGATAGTGGGAAATAATAGTACATGCCAAATTATCCTTGTTTGTCCTGTACATTGGGATTTATAAAACTGAGCAAAATAATTGCTTGGGAGTTACATGTAGGCATTTTTCAAAAATATTTTTTATGACTCAGTCATTTTTATTTCATAAATTGACATTTGCATACAAATAGTTTACTCTGTGCTAAGATAATTGAAGCAATTTTATTATCCCCGTCATTATTTTCTTTGATTAAAAAAAAGCTTTTATCTTTTAATTGAAACAAGGAATTTGTCTCTTTCTAGAGAATGTATTCTGTGTAATCACAAAATCCGTTGTTGTTGAGCAGGAAAAGACTTTAGATATCTAAGTAACCTCTTTGTCTTCTTTTCCTCCCCATTCTTGTCTTTCTACATACTTCTCTTTTACAAATGAAGAAACTGAGGCTGTACAGACCTACCATGAATCAGTAGTAAACTCAGGACTCTTAACTTCAGTCTCTCGATTTCTCAGCTCATTGTGGTTTTCTGGAACTTTAAAATATTTCTAAGCCTTTTCATCATAAAATCTAACTTTCAGTTTAAGGTCATTCTTTCTTAGAAGTTGTTTCCTTCTTTATGGTAACCAAAGCTTTAGTTGATTCAGTACAGGGGAGAGCCAAGCAATGGCTTTGTCTTGTTCTAAAATTAATATAAAACTTTATAGGTCTATAAATGATATTTACTGAATTTGGGAATATTATTTGCATGTATGAATAAATAACTTTGAAGTATGCCAGTATTTAAGGTCTGGTCTGGCCAAATTTCCACTAGCAGGAGATTGAATTTGTGTTGAAACGTGCTGTCCTTTATGTATTATCTTGGTTTTTATAAAGGGTGAATTCTTGAACTCATGATTTTTTTTCACTCTGAGTTTGTGTAGGAAATCAGGATGTATCTAATTAATTATTATATAGGGTATCAGACTTCTTACAACAGTTAATTTAAATCTACCTTAATTAAAAATAAAGAACATGTTATATAGCAACAGAATTTTGTTATCTTTTTAAAAGAGGAGGTGGGAATCCATGTGTCAGATGAAGAAAACATGAGGATTATAGCTTTAAAGGTCCAGGAGGAACAGATAAGAACCCATCAGTCCTGTCAGCCTTTGTTGTACTCTGGTGTTTCAGTGAATATTGAAGCTATATGTAACTGGTGATCTGTGATCTAGCTATTTCCCTTTAAAAGCTGTCTGTTTAAAATCAGTTATCTTGTTTGCTTGTCCAGCACAGTGAGCATCTTGTATTTTTTGTGCTGCCCTCAGGATGAAGAACCCTTAAGGGAATAGTATCTTGTCTTCAACTCAAGTTCTCTTAGGATCATGATTAATTGGCAGATATTGGCCTCAAAAAGGGCAAGAGACTTATAGTGGGATAAGGGTGTTGAGAGAAGAGTTGGAAATTATCCTGGGAAGGAAGTGGCCGTGCTCTTCTGGTAAGTTGATGAACACCTTGGCTTTCTTTTTTCCCTTTGTATAGGCAAGGTACTGTCCTGGATGCTGTGGTCAGGCTGGCATGCAAGACTGAACTTTGGAGACTGGGGGTGTTCACCTTTGCTTCTCCAGCCTAATGGACCATTCCATCCTTCTTTCCCAACTTCATCTCCCCTTTGTCATTTGATACTATTTTGAAGGGCTTGAAGTGCCTTGATAGCCTTCATCTTCTATCTTTGCTAACCATTATTCAGACCCAGTCAAGGGTCATCACCTCTTTGAACCCTTTTGTGACCATTAACTTCTACCTGAGGCAGAGTTGATCTGTACTATTCCTGTGCCATATATAACTTATCAGGTTCAAGTATGATTATTTGCTTACATGTCTAGACTAAAACATGTACATTTTATATCCTCAGCACCGTGTCTGGTATACCTTAGGTATCCAAAAAATGATGGATGGATGGATGGGTGGACGGGTGTGCAGAGCACATTCAAGGAGAACTTCTGAGAAGGGAGAAGGGACATTTTGAGCTGGAATACATGGGAAAGGTTTTAGGTGTGGATAAGAGAGTTTTTCTGCTACATGCTTACTGAAAAGATGGATAGTCAGGGATATCAGTGTGTGTTATGGAGAATGAGCCTGGGATGTGCTGTTTTTGTCAGAGTGGAAGCCAAGTAATTGGTAAGGGATGACATCGCAGTCATTTGGCATTCCTTCTTAAAAGTTCTGGATCTTTCCTGAAAGATTCAGTTTCTTATATATAAAATGGAATGATAACCTTATGAGATCATTTCTATTATTAAAACAATGATGGAGACTTTCTAAGTGTTCAACTTCCTGCCTTGCATGCAGTAAGGATTCAGTAGGGTAAATGGTAGCTATTGCTATTATTATTGGTCTCTGGTGTATAATCAAGTAGTGCCTGCTATAAATGTTCTAAGGCAGAATTCTCCTGCTCCATGAAATATGAACTTTTACATTCATAAGTAACCACAAATTGAGTGCCCAGGTGTTAGGAGTCATTGGAAATAGGATTATACATTCTCTTTCCTCTTCATGATTACATAGTATGTCTTTTCAGAAAGGAAAGCACCTACCAGTTTCTCAGGGAAACTTGATATTCCTGTCAGCACTTGGTTCTAAAATACATTTTTCACATAAGCCATTATATGGGAGTCTTTCTGGTAGTTCAAAAGAATATATTTATATGCAGGCCTACCTCAGAGATATTGTGAGTTCAGTTCCAGACCACTGCAATAAGAGTATCACAATAAAGTGAGTCCCACAAATTTTTTGGTTTCCTAGTGCTTACAAAAATATGTTTATATTATACTGTAGTCTATTAAATATATGATAGCATTATGTCCAAAAAACAATGTACATTTCTTGAAAAATACCTTATTTATAAAAAATGCTTATGATCTGAGCCTTTGGTGAGTAGTTATCTTTTAGCTTGAGGGGGGTTCTTGTCTTGATCTTGATGGCTGTTGACTTGTCAGGGTGGTGGTTGCTGAAGTTTGAGGTATCTGTGGCAGTTTCTTAAAATAAGACAACAATGAAGTTTGCCACATCAATTGACTCTTCCTTTCATGAATGTTTTCTTTATAGCATGTGATGCTGTTTGATAGTATTTTACCCACAGTAGAACTTCTATAAAAATTGGAGTCAGTCCTCTCAAACCCTGCTGTTGCTTTGTTATTTCAACAATGTTCATAGCATCCTCGTCAGGAGTCTCTTCCATCTCAAGAAATTACTTTCTTTGCTCATCCATAAAAAGCAACTACTTGTTTGTGCAAGTTTCATCATGAGAGTGCAGCATTTCAGTCACATCTTCAGACTTCACTTCTCATTCTAGTCCTCTTGCTACTTTCCTTACATCTGTATTTACTTCTTCCACTGAAGTCTTGAACCCCTCAAAGTCATTTGTGAGAGTTGGAATCTATTTCCTCCAAACTCCTGCTGATATCGATGTTCTGACCTTCTCCCTTGAATCACAGTTGTTGTTAATGACATCTGTAATGGCGAGACCTTTCCAGAAGGTTTTTAATTTACTTTGCCCAGAACCTTCAGAGGAATCACTATCTATGGAAACTTTAGTCTAAGAAAATATATTTCTTAAATAATAAGATTTGAAGGTCAAAATTACTTTTGGGTCCATGAGCTGCAGAATGAATGTTACGTTTGCAGGCATGGAAACGACATTAATTTATCTCCTTGTACATATGTGTCAGAGCTCTTGAATGAGTAGGTGCATTGTAAATGAGCAGCAATATTTTCAAAGGAATCTTTTTTTCTGAGCAGTAGATCTCAACAGTGGGCTTAAAATATATATATATTTTTTTGAGTTGGAGTCTCACTGTCGCCCAGACTGGAGTGCAGTGGCCGCTCCCGGCCACCGCAGCCTCGACCTGCTGGGATCTGGCAATCCTTTTGCCTCAGCCTTCCAAGTAGCTGGAACTACAGGTGCATGCTACCATGCCCGGCTATTTTTTGATTTATTGTAGAGATGAGGTCTCGCCAAGTTGCCCAGGCGGGTCTCGAACCCGTGGGCTCAGGCAATCCACTCATCTCAGCCTCCCAAAGGCGTGGGATTACAGGCTGAGCCACCGAGCCCGGCTGCTTAAAATATTTAGTAAACTATGCTGTAAACAGATATGCTGTCACCCAGGCTTTGTTGTTTATAGAGCACAGGCATAATACTTATGGGTCCTAGGATCTTCAGAAGGTGAATAAGCATTGGCTTCAACTTAAAGTCACCAGCTGCATTAGCCCCTAGCAAGAGAGTCAGCCTGGACTTTAAAGGTGTTGCCTTTTTCCCTCTATATCTGAAAGTCTTAGGTGGTATCTTCTTCCAATATAAATCTGTTTCATTTCCATTGAAAATATGTTGTTTAGTGTACCCACCTTTGTCAGTGATTTTAGCTAGATGTTCTGGACAGCTTGCTGCAGCTTCTGCATTAACACTTGCTGCTTTATTTTGTGCTTTTAGGCTGTGAAGATAGTTTCTTTCCTTAAACCTCATGAACCACCTCTGTTACCTTCAAACTTCTGTAGCTTTCTCACCTCTCTCAGTCTTCATAGAATTGAAGAGAGTTAGGGCCGTGCTCTGGATTAGGCTTTGGCTTAAGAGAATGTTTTAGCTGGGTTGATCTAAACAGACCATTCAAACTTTCTCCATATCAGCAATAAGACTGTTTTGATTTCTTATTATTCATATGTTTACCAGAGTAGTACTTTTAATTTTCCTTTAAGAACTTTTTCTTTGCATTCACAACTTGGCTAGCTGTTTGGCACAAGAGCCCTGGCTTTTGGCCTATCTCTGCTGTCAACACACCTTCCTCAGTAAGCTTAATAATTTCTAACTTTTTTTTTGAGTCAGAGTCTCACCCTGTCCCCCAGGCTAGAGTGCAGTGGCACTATCATGGCACACCGCAGTCTTGACCTTCTGGGTTCAGGTGCTCCTTCCACTTAAGTTGGGACTACAAGCATGAGCCACCACGCCTGGCTAATTTTTCAATTTATTGTGGAGATGAGGTCTTGCTATGTTGACCAAGCTGGTCTTGAACCCCTGGGCTCAAGCAATCCTCCCATCTCGGCCTCCCAAAGTGCTGGGATTACAGGTGTGAGCCACTGCCTATGGCTCTAACTTTTGATTTAAAGCGAGAGATGTGCCACTCTTCCTTTCACGTGAACACTTTGAGGCCATTGTAGAGTTATTAATTGTCCTAATTTCAATATTGTACTCAGGGAATAGGAAGGCCCAAGGAGAGGGAGATAAATGGGGGAATGGCAGGTCAGTGGAGCAGTCAGAAGACACACATTTATTATGTTAGCTGTCTTATATGGATGCAGTTGGTGGTGCCCCAGAACAATTACAATAGTAGCATCAAAGATCACTTATCATAGATCACCATAGCAGATATAATAATAATGAAAAAGTCTGAAATATTGCAAGAATTTCCAAAATGCGACTCAGTGACGTGAAGTGAGCACATGCTGTTGGAAAAATGGTGCTGATAGACTTGCTCATTGTAGGGTTGTTACAAACTTTCAATTTGTAAAAAATGCAGTATTTGTAAAGTATGATAAAGCAAAGTACAATAAAACAAGCTATGCTTGTGTCTTTGCACTGCTGGTTCTATTTTGATTTGGAAGCAAGTCAGGTTGGTCTGGGACAGCTTGATTTTGGTGAATGAATGCCATTGTGTGTATGGGGTACGTTTCTATTCCCGCAATTAGAGAGAACCATTTTGAAATCAGTGATAAGGGTTTGTTCCTAACAATACTTATGTATAGGTGCATGAATGCAGTCAATCATTCATTCATTTTATACCTTGTATATCACTGCTTTTCTCACCTCATCCTTCTGTGCTAGTTTTTATGTGCCTCTGAACCCCCTCTTCTCAGTCTAATTTGGAACCTGTCTGCTGCTGTTTGGGTGTGTAGCCACTTTTATTTGTTGTCTATATATGGGTCAGTCCTGCCTAAGTGAATTTCTGAGAAAATGAGAAGAGGGCTATAACAGAGCTACTATGTACATAAATAAGGTGATATGAATCCACCATCCTCTCTGTAATTTTAACATCTTAAGGTCTCTGAAAGCCCTTCTCACTCATTTGGTGGCCAGATCCAACTTGAAGGAATAAGTCTGTTTATATTCTTTGTTTATCTCATTTAGTGGGATTATTTGTAAGTTTTGCTGTAATAGTATTACTGTGTGTGAGTATGGGAAGCTGACCTAGATGCTTCCTTTCTAAAATGTCAAAAATCCTGAATTCCAAACCATATCTATCTGGCTCTAGGGGACTTGGATAAGAGATGTGGACCTGTAGTATTTTTATTAGTGCCTCTAAGCCTTCTTTCAGTTGATAACTTTCCCCTGGGATTCTCTCCTTGGCACTGTTTTTTTATGGTATGCAAATAAGGATCTCCCTTGCCTGTCACTCAAGGGTTCATTTATGGAGCTGCTGTAAGGGGCTTAGTACTAGGTATGGGGACTACTGATAAGAGTAAGGCATTGAACCTCCTTGTCTTGTAGAAGCTCAAAGCCCTATGATAACGTTGAAGGTGCTATAATAGCAGTCTGTGGAGTCCTGGGTTTGGCAGGATAATCATAACCAGAAATTCCACCAAAAATATAAAGGCAATGAAATGTGGAAGAGAATGTGATCAGGGGGCAGCTGTGTATTTGCTGTGGTCTTGAAAGTAAAGCCAGAGGAGGGACTGTAAAGGAGCCAGTTTTTGCAGGGCCTTATCTACCAAGCTAAGCAGTTAAGTGTTTATCCTTTGGTGATAAGGAATCTTTAAGCCTGGGAATGGAATGATTGGATTTGCATTTTTAGAAAGAGTCCTCTGACTTCATCTTAAGGGACCCAAAAGGAGATCATGGCAATATTCTGTGCAACAGGGCATTTTATTAGTGTCCTGAAGGATACTTTACATTGTGTAGTGCTTTTGAATGTGCAAAAGATTTTCTTCAGTCTTAATTTCTTTTGTGTTAGTCCTGAGGGATGGGTAGGCAATAAGTAAAGAAACATGTTCAGAGAAGTGACTTGCTCAGGTTATATCTAGCAACTGACTTCACCCAGTCTCCTAATTCTACATTTGATGCTGCTTGGACATGATGTTAAAACACTTTAATATATTGCTCAGTTATTAAGACTACTGAAAGGTAATCCACCACCTGCTTATCTTTTATGTTTGTCCATTGATTAGACTTTCAACTCCTTGAGCACTTCCCATATTCACTTTGATGTTCCTTTAACAGCAAAGGCAAACTCAAGGCACGCACCACCAAGAACTTGCCAGACTTTCTCCTCCAGAGCCAGCACAGGGCTAGGAAGAAGGAACATTTGACAAAAACAGAACATCATTTTCCTTAGTGTATATCTCATCATGTGCATTTATTATTCAGTGTCTTTGTTTAAAACCCTGCTCTAAGTGTTGTGGGGAATACAAATGTAAAACGATTAGATTTGAATAAGAAAAAGCCTTGTCATGAATTAAGCCTATCTGTCTTATTCAGATCCTGCACACCAAAATTTCTTGGCTTTTGTAACACATTTTCTTTCTAATGAATGTTGGGTGTTGAAATCACCCAACCTCCTGCACAGGCTGATTAAAACTATTAGGCTTATCTATTTGCCTTACATTAGTTTGTACAGCAATTAGATATAACATGGCACCTTTCCAAATGGGTATTTTTGAAACAAACAACAACAACAAAATTAAATGGATGTAGTTTATTACAGAAGAATGTTTTAACTTGACTAGATGTCCAACAATAGCTCTTCACAAGTGAAAATCATCTTGTGAAATCACATTTAAAATTAATAGTCAACTGTAAGTTTTTGTGCCAACCTACCCCCTACTGACTTAGCAGTGAAATTAATGATGCAGTAATTTTCTTGCACACCTGGTATTTGTTGCTATTTATGGTAGCAACATTCCTAGGCTGTCTAGGAGTTTGAGAAAAGTCAACTTTAGCCTACTCTCAGCCTCAGAGTCCATGTCAATTTAAAAGTACTTATTGGGTTTATTCATTTATGATTATCCTTTATCAACCTTGTGTCAGAAAAGCTTTTGGGGCCCCAGAAGGAACTCTAGAGAGCATTCAGACTCAGGGACAGGACTGGGGACAGATTAGGACACTGCTTTCTCAGGGTCAGGTCCATTCTTTAGTTACTAACTTTAACTTTGGATAAGCCTCTAAGCCTCTGGTTTCTTATATGTGAAGTGCGGCTTCTAATAGATTTTCACAAATTCTAAGACTTGTTTTTATTTATTTTGCATTTTAACATATTTGAAAACAAGATTTTTTTACAGTACATTGTGTGTCATGGCTTATTTGTGGTGTTTTTTTCCCCCTAGTATAGTATTACATAAAATAGTACTCCACCTTATAATCAGTGATTTCTTGTATTTGCCAAAATATGATAATATTTGTGTTACCAAACTCCCAGGTTGTTGTCAGAATCAAATCAAATAATATATTTGCTAGAAAACTATGGCTGTACTAACCAGCCAACGAAAAGCAAACATACCTTTGGGGGTCCATTGACAATCTTTCTTCCTTTTGTATTTATTATGATGAAACTTTATTTCTATGTGTCTTAAAAATAAATTGGGAGGAGATGGAAAATGGAAATTGAAAACTTAGATGAGCCAGGTGCAGTGACTCACACCTATAATCCCAGCACTTTGGGAGGCTGAGGCAAGAGGATTGCCTGAGCCCGGGGGTTTGAGACCAGCCTGGGCAACTTGGTGAGACTTCGTCTCTAGAATAAATAAAGAAAAACTAGCCAGGCATTGTGGCACATGCCTGTAGTTCCACCCACTTGGAAGGCTGAGGTGGAAGGATTGCCTGAGCCCAGTGGGTCGAGGCTGTGGTGGCCATGATCATGCAATGCACTCCAGCCTGGGTGACAGAGTGAGACTGACTCAAAAAAAAAAAAAAAACAAAACCCCACAAAAACGTAGATGAATTAAGATATCAAGTATTTTATTGAATATTTGGTGTAACAAAGTAATTTCAGTGGAAACTTATGGTTGACTTCCTGAAAATTCTTTTTAAAAAATTTTTTATTTTAAATATGTGGGGTGTAATTCAGGGTATACAAATGTTTATCATGCAGGTACCCTTGTTGATCCTGTTTCAAAGGGTACAAACAGATTTTCTCTGGAATCATGATACGTTTATAGTAAAATGCACATCCATTTGATACTACACCTAACAGGCTATAATTTCACCAAGTTTAAACCATAGTTAATAATTAAAGATTTTAGAAGACCATATCTTAATGGTCCTCACTTGTTTATAAGTGAGGTAGTTATTTGCACCCTTGGAATTCCGCTAAAAGTTTCTAGTTGTCAAAGATTTTTAAATGCTTTTTGGATTCGAATGGTACTGACATTCAAATTAGGATTGTGTTTTGTGGCTCCCTATTTAAAACTGCTTTTCTAGAGAGAATCGAATTCTAAAGTAATGTGTTATCTCCCCTCACCCCCTCTTCCCATGTAATAAACTCTGAGGAAGACAGCTTTTGGGTAGAAAAGGGGTTGGGAGCAGAAACATCATGAATTTCATTTTGGACAAATTGATTTTGAAATGAATTTGAGGCATCCAAGTGATGATGTTGAGTAGGCAGTTGAATTTGTGAGTCAGAGATAAAAATGCAACACTTTCAGTATAGAGATGGTAGGTGAAAGCTTTGTCTTGGATGAGATCACCTAGGAAACAAGCGGAGAAAGGAGATTTGGAACTGGAGATTGACAAGCCACCTTCAGGCAGCAAACCTGTTTTATTTGGCCTGTGTAGTGTTTTTAAAATATTTGAATGAGTTGCTGTAGCATATGTTTATGTTTTTTTGGCTGCCCAGAATATATTTTCTCTTTTGGTAGCAGCACCTTAATTTCCTTTTTAGAAATTCTCTAGCCTCCAATCTCAGACTTTATGCTTCAGATGAAATTCCACCTCTTACTCCAAGTGAAGTGTGTTACCCAGAACTGGCCAATCATTCCCCAAGTCACCTAGCCATAATGGTTGGTTCAAGAATGGGCTTGTAATACAAGTTGGCCTAAGGGAATTTTGAGACTGTTGGGGAGCTCTAGAAAAAAAGATTTTCTTGTTTTCTGCTTAAACCTGGCAGAATGTGGGCTAGAGGTCTAGCAACTGCCTTGCCACCATAGGGTAGAGCTTATGTAAGAATGGAGGCCACAAAGAAGAAGTGGAATTCAGATAAAGAAACTGGTCCTGATCATGTTGATTAACTCGGTTGTCATGCTATATCTCTAGGCCTTTAATTTAAGTGAGCAATAATTTCTCCTTTTGGTGTAACCCAGTTTGAACCAAGATTTCTTTTACTTGCACCAGAAAAAATCTTAACGGACACAGTTGCCTAGACCTAAAAATTGGAGGTTTTCATATAGAAATCAGAATTTTTGTCTTGGGCTAAGTAATTACTGTTCTAGTTGGAGCACTGGCTCTCCATTCACTCCCTGTTATCATCTTACCCTGAAGCCAAGGGTCTGTTGCCGTTTTGCTGTGAGAGGGAAATAAAAGTTAACTATGTTTCCCTTAATTATGTTGCTTGCTTGCCCCTATACGTAGTAGGTCTTTTGACCCCTTGTATAGAGTGAAAAGAGAAGAAGGCCTAGGTTCAAGCTTTAGGGAGCCTGAACCCTAAAGACTAGGTAAAGGAGGACAAGTCTGTAAAGAGGAAGGGAGCCATGGCAGTAGAAAGGAAAGCATTGGTCATGGAGGCCAAGGTAAGGAGTTTTTCAGGGAGTGATTGGTCAGTATTGCCAATACCATCAAGATTCAACTTGTTTGAATTTGACAACAAAGAGGTCATATTAATCTAAACTGGAGCTGTTACAGTGAGTGATGGGGTCAAGCCAGACAGAAATGAGTTGAAAAATGGTTGGAGGTTAAAAAACAAAAGAAAACACCATATGAGGGCAATTTCTATTTTTTCTGTGAAGGAAGTAGATAAATACAGCAGTAGCTAGAGCTATGTGAGGTGGAATTGGAGTGCTTTAAAGGTAAGACTTGAGTACGTTGAAGTGTTGATGAAAAGGATCTAGTTGAAAGAGAGAAATTGATTGAATAAACAGGAGAGGAAAGGGATAGTTGATTATGTGAGCATGAGAAGGTAAGATGGAATGGAATCTCAGCCTCAAGTAGAGTAGTTGGCCTTAGATGAGAGGAGGGAACAAGATGCAGGGAAGAAGCAGAGGGCTGCTGTAGAAATAAGTTCATCCGATAAGAGGAAGTCTCTGTGTGAGATAGCTTCCATCTGAGATTGGCCTTCTTGGCCATCTTGCCCATGCTTTATTTTCAGGCTGAGGTGATGAGGAAAGGTGGCAGAAGTCCCTCAGTACTCAAGATGCCTGCCAAGGAATGAAATGCTTCATAGCTAGGAACAACTTTGTTGCCAACCAGACAATTCACTCTGCTTTCTTTAGGTCTGTCTTGTGTTCTTCCCCAAGGAGCCTGGTGGTGGTAGTGTGGATGTCAGAAGAGTGGGGATCTGAGAGTGAAATAGTAGTTGAGGAGAGTGAGAGAATGAGTTGGTAAGAGTAATGTGGTGGGGTGCCCAGCATGGCGGAGGATCCATTTTCAGTTGTTACTCATGAATCTGCCTGCGTGTGACTATCTCTACTGCCTGATGTAGATAAGGAGCTACAGAAAGCATCATCTATGACTGGGGATGGGCAGAAGGGGAAAAGGACAAAAGGAGCAAGGTAAGTTAGGGCATTTGGCAGTAGTACTGTGAAAATCATGCTTTCAAAACAATGGCTTTTAGAAGGGATTAAGAAGGGATGTGAAATGAAACTTCTAATGAGGCTCAAATGGTTGATCACAGTGAGGGGAATTTTAATAAGGAAGCTGAAGTTGAGGGTATTGTAGTCTAAGGGTGGAATGTTTGACTGGGTGGTGAGAGGCTCTGGTGGACTGGAGGAGAGAGTTGTTGGATGTGGGGCAGTCAGAGAATAGAGATCAGAGTGTCAATGGGTTTGGATATTGAGGTTGTGCATGCTGATTGCAGGAGTGGAGGAGGAGGGGAAGGTTCTGGCCAGGGTTTACACGATGTAATTGGGTTGGCTATTTATTAAGAACATATTTTTCATTTCTCTCAAACCTTCTTACCTTTGGTTTCAATGGAAATTAGGCTGGGAGAGTATATGTAAATGGTTTGGGGTCCACCTCTTTGTTTTTGAAATATATACTGGAAGTGATATTTTATTGGGAAAAAATGTATCTTTCATCACTTTATGTTACTACAGAAAACATAAGTCATTTCAACCTCTTGAGTTCTCTTTTTTGCCTTAATTGGTCCTGTTACTTCTGAAAGTGACTGACAGTGCAATCAAAACCTTCAAGAACAGGCCAAGTTTAACTAAATCCCTTGGGGCTCTCACTGTGATGAGCTTTTGGAGGGAGAGTAAGTAGGAAGCTGTGTTAGAAACATTTATTGTCATGTGTAATGTGTATCGGACTTTGGCAATAGCAGAAACCAAGCAAGCCCACCAGTCTGTAGTTTGTAGGCAGTAATCTGAGAGCACAAAACATACTTCTCTGAATAGCAAGGCATCAGAGCCAGCCAGCATTTCTTATACTTGAGAAGGAAAGGAATTTGAAAGATTTACCAAGAAAAGAAAGCACTTGGATTTTATTACAAGATATTATAAGTGATTATCTCAAAACATATGATGGTTGTGATAAAAATCATCACTAAGTAATCAGAATATAGAAATTTATAATCTTAAAAAAAGAAATTTGAGCATGTAGTCTTTCAGATATAGCTGTTTTTATTGATTCTGAAAAGATTAGGTAAATAATAAAGCATGGGCAAGAGTGTCCAGGTTTTCAGGTTGAGTATGATGAGGAAAGATGGCAGGAAAAGTCCCTCAACACTCAAGATGCCTGCCATGGAATGAAATGCTTCATAGCTAGGAGCAACTTTGTTGCCAACCAGGCAATTCACTCTGTTTTCTTTAGGTCTGTCTTGTGTTCTTCCCCAAGGAGCCTGTTTATTCATCCCTTTTCTTTGCCCTTACTTTCCCTGTCCTAACATCTCTTTTCCCCTTTCTCTACATCTCATCTATTTTTCTATGCCCAGCAAGGCCAAAATCAAGTCCCACTTGATGTAGATCTTTCCTTTTTTTGACTTTGTGTGTTTATTGTTTAATTTACCAAGTTAACTCTTCGACAGATTAATAGGTTGTTAAGGTTATGAGAGTCCTTACACTTTTTTTCCTCCTCAAACTATCACCAAGGCAAGAGTCACTTCTCAGTCCAACTCAAGTATTAGCAATCTGCAAGATCCTTTAGAATGGGAGTTTTCTTTTTATTTTATTTTATTTTTTTTTATTTTGAGTCGGAGTCTCACTCTGTCACCCAGACTGGCGTGCAGTGGCCGGGAGCGGCCACCGCAGCCTCGACCTGCTGGGCTCCGGCGATCCTTCCGCCTCAGCCTTCCAAGTAGCTGGAACTACAGGCGCATGCTACCACACCCGGCTAATTTTTTGATTTATTGTAGAGGTGAGGTCT
>CAUYQG010186421.1:0-19020 GCA_963574415.1 Tarsius wallacei
TAAGCTTTCCTTTATTTTCTGGAATATGGTACATTTCTTGCACTTACAAAAGATGCTTTTCTATTTCCTTCTCGCATTTTTTATTTCACTTTCTCTAAATGCTGATGTTTTCCCCAAGACACTGAATTTTTTCTCATGGAGGTTGCACTCACTATGTTTTGGCAATTACTCAGTTTTTCTTAAAGCTACTATCTCCATATTTCCAATTTTTAGATCAACTCTACATGTTATCCTGAAACCACAAGTCCAGTAGAGACAAAATTAAAATAATCTCTCTGACCTATGTCAGATTAGCCTCAGATCAAATTATGCTTTTTGAAAACATTTGCTAACTGAAATGCTTGTGTGTAAATTTGATCAAGAAACTTGAGACCACCTCTTCTCTGCTTATGTTTTGAGTGTCACCGGGCTCCCCAGAGAAGCCAGATGTGACCTGGCACTGCCCTGCTACTCTGTACTTGCCCTGCTCACTCTCATTAGTCCTTCAAGACTGTTTTCCACACTGTTCCCTTTATTAGGCTTTTCTATTATTTTGATCTATTAATATTTTTATATCAAAACTAATATATTGTATAGAGCTCAAAATATAGACGCATATAAAAATAAACTTGATTGAAATGCAACTTAGAAAAAACGTTGTTCACATATGTGTATCTTAAATCTGTTTTTATGTAAGTATAGTAGAACAGCAGATTTTACAATTTATCAAATATGTGACCTTAAGAAAGTTACTTAAGCCGGGCGTGGTGGCTCACACCTATAATCCCAGCACTTTAGGAGGCTGAGGTGAGAGGACTGCCTGAGCCCACGGGTTCAAGACCAGCCTGGTCAACTTGGTGAGACCTCATCTCTACAATAAAAAAAAAAAAAAATTAGCCGGGCATGGTGGTGTGTGCCTGTAATTCCAGATATTTGGAAGGCTGAGGTGGAAGGATCACCTGAGTCCAGCAGGTAGAGGCTGCAGTGGCCATAAGCATGCCACTGCACTCCTCCAGCCTGGATGACCGAGTAAGACTCCGACTCAAAAAAAAGTTACTTAACCTCAATGGCTTCAGTGTCTTCTGTTGGAAAACAGAAAAAGCTGTGTCTGTACTGTAGGTTTCTATGTCAATTAAATACATTATTAAAATCAGTTCAGAAAGAAAAAAGGTAGCCGGGCTTGGTAGCTCAGCCTGTAATCCCAGCGCTTTGGGAGGCTGAGGTGAGTGGATTGCCTGAGTCCGCAGGTTCAAGACCCACTGGGCAACTTGGCGAGACCTCATCTCTACAATACATCAAAAATTAGCCAGGTGTGGCAGCGCACGCCTGTAGTTCCAGCTACTTGGAAAAGGCTGAGGCGGAAGGATGGGCCGGAGCCCAGCAGGTCGAGGCTGCAGTGGCCGGGAGCGTGCAACTGCACTCCAGTCTGGGCGACAGAGTGAGACTCCAACTCAAAAAAAACAAAGAAAAAAGGTAATGGTGCACCTAGTGGGGATTAAATTACAATGAATAACAGTGCCTAGCTTAGTAAACATTTAATACACATATTAGGGAATTACAGCAATAGTTATTCAACCCCTGTCCCAATCCTGTTCCCTTTTTTATTCAGAAAACCTGTCTAAAAATGAAGCCTAAAGTATAAGTACAATAAAAGTGGGGCTTAAGTGGTCGGGTAGAGTGGGTAAGAGCCTTGGCTCCACGGAAAACACAGGATGTGCACAGGATCAGAGTAAAAAGTCCCATTTTAATTTTTTCCTCTCTGCTTCCGCCTCAGTAAATTTTATAATAGATTCTGGTGAGCAACTGGGACTCACCCCGTTTTACTTAATAAGGATATTTTAGACAAAAAAAGTTTAATAACTGCCTGTAAGGGAGAGAAAACTTCATGAACGCAGTCCAATATGTAACCATGCCTTCTTTGGTGCAAACTGCAATTTAAATTAGTTGCTAGTAACTGGAAGTCCAGATTCCTCTGAATGGTCCCATAGGCCAGGATTTCTGCATGGCTGCCACTGACTAAAGCAGCCCCCTGCACGCAATGTCTTTACAGAGACAAGCGCTTGCTTTTCCGTGGTGGACGAATTCTACCACTACCCTTGTGTGCTACCTACCTGGTTCCGCTCTCAAGCATATCTTCACCTGATGGCACAGGTTGCCCAGTGAGGACAAGTGGGCTCCAGCTGACTAAGCATCCAGTCAGGAGCTCATCTCAGAACAGAAGCCAGCACCCCTCCACACCTCCTCTGCTGTCCATCTGGCAGACCTCTGCTGCTTTTTGTTTCTGGACAACACTGACCCTTACCTGGTTCTAGTTCCTGCCTTATGCTTTCCTATTACTGATTGCCTGCTTCTGGCAGCTTACCTGCCGCCTTAACTACCTTGCTCCCTATCATTCCACCTTGTTCAACCTCTAAATGCACCCTATCTTGTTTTTTCTTTTGAGCTGGAGTCTCACTCTGCCGTCCAGGCTGGAATGCATGGCACACTCATGGGCACCACAGCCTCCATCTGCTGGGCTCAGGCAATCCTTCCACCTCAGCCATCTTGGTGGCTGGAATTACTGGTGTGTACCACCATGCCTGGCTAATTTTTTTGATTTATTGTACAGACAAGGTCTCGCTATGTTGCCCAGGCTGGTCTCGAACTTGTTGGCTCAGGCAATCCTCTTGCTTCCGCCTCCCCAAGTGCTGGAATTACTGGCGTGAGCAACTGCAGCCGGCTGTACCCTGTCTTTCTAGCCATTAATTATGCTCCTGAAAAAGATCTCAAAATATCTCAGGTTTAATTACAGAAGTAATTATATGTTACATGATTGTGGAGACACCTTGCAGCCAATTTCTTGTAACCACCTGCCACTACCTTTCATATTCAGCTGTGTTTCTCTGATCAACCACCT
Source organism: Tarsius wallacei (assembly GCA_963574415.1). Classification (NCBI taxonomy): domain Eukaryota; kingdom Metazoa; phylum Chordata; class Mammalia; order Primates; family Tarsiidae; genus Tarsius; species Tarsius wallacei. The sequence continues at coordinate 2,876 of CAUYQG010186421.1, forward strand.
TATGCATCTATCACTACCACTTTCTAGGCCCAAACTGTAAATTTTCCCAAGCAGTCTAGTAAAGTGTATGCCTTGATTTCATCTTTAAACTTCAATTTTTCCAGGCCATTCTTGAAATTAGACCTAAGCCTGCTCTTCTAACATTAAGCACCTAATATTCCCAGATTTTCCATCCTCGTATCAGATATCAAACTGCCATGTCTTCCTTGCTAAATTCGGCCTATCACTACAGTGACATTAAATTTCCTTGAGAAATTTCCTCTTCATTATGTCATTTTTATTTTTTATTAGTATCTCTTCGCCCCAAAACTAATCCTCTTTGAAAGAATGTCTTTTACTCCTGACTTTGTAATTTTTAAGATTGCTCTTCTATTTGAAACATTCTTTCACATCCATCAAATTCCTATCATTCAGATTCATTTCTGAGCCATTATTTCATCAGTTCCATAAACTAAATGATAAATAAAGGGTGGTGTTGAATGATTACACACAAAATAACAAAACATGCTGTGAGATTGTATGTGCCCCCCAAAAAGCTTGTGTTGGAAATTTAATCCCTGATGCAACAGTCTTGAGAGGTGGGGCTGAAGGAGAGGTGATGAGACCCTGAAGGTGGAGTGAGTGGATTAATGCCAGTATCATGGGAGTGAGTTCATTATCTCCCAAGTATTTTCCTTATAAAAGGATGAGTTTGGTACCCTTTTGTTTTTCTCTTACCCTCTTTGCCCTTCTGTCATAGGATGATGCAAAAAGGAGACCCTCACCAGATGCAGATGCCAGCCCTTCGATCTTGGACTTCCCGGCTTCTAGAACTGTGAACCAATACATTTCATTATTCTGGGCATCATGGCTCATGCCTGTAACCCCAGAACTTTGGGAGGCCGAGGTGAGTGGAATGCTTCTGCCCACGAGTTCCAGACTAGCCTTAGCAACATAGCAAGACCTATCTCTAGCAAAAAAATTAAAAATTAGACAGGTGTGTTGGTCTGCGCCTATAGTTTCAGCTCTTTGGGAGGCTGAAGAGGGTGGATCCCTTCAGCCCAGGAATTGGAGGCTGCAGAGAGCCGTGATCATGCCACTGCATCGCAGCTTGGGTGACAGAGTGAGACCCCAACTCAAAATAAGTAAACATTTTTTAAAAGTTATGTTCATTATAAATGATCTAGTCTGGTATTCTGCGTTAGCAGCACGAAACAGACTAAAACATGCTGATTCAAAATAAACATTACATCTTCTAAATGTAAAATCCATGTGATCTATGTTTTTATATTTCCAGTGCCAAAAGATAATTAAGTAATGAATATCATACTTATATGATATCAGCATGACCCAAAGGTTTTCACTATCATTAAAATAAATCCTATGACCTTTTTTGAGTCAGAATCTCACTCTGCCACCTAGGCTGGAGTGCAATGGCATGCTCATGGCCACCACAGCCTCAACCTGCTGGGCTCAGGCGATCCTTCCACCTTTGCCTTCAGAGCAGCTGGAAACAGAGGCATGCACTACCATGCTTGGCTAATTTTTTGATTTATTGTAGAGACGAGGTCTCACCAAGTTTCCCAGGCTGGTCTTGAAACCCTGGGCTCAGGCAATCCTCTTGCCTTCGCCTCCCAAAGTGCTAGAATCACAGGTGTGAGTCACCATGCCCAGCCTAATTCTGTGACTAATCCTGTGAATTTAAATGATTTGGAAATTTATCAATATAATAATAGGGGCCTTATGGTAAAAAAAAAAAACCTAAGTTACACTGTAGCAATCATTCAGAAAATTTTAAATATTGGTGTTTTTCTTAAAATGAACACTAGGGTATGACTAGTATAGAAATAATTAAACTTTAGTGGTTTTTTTTTTTTTTTTTTTTGAGTTGGAGCCTCACTCTGTTGCCCAGGCTGGAGTCCAGTGGCACACTCACAGCCACCTCAGCCTCAACCAGCTGGGCTCAGAAGATCCTTCTGCCACAGCCTTCCAAATAGCTGGAACCACAAGCATGCACCACCACACCTAGCTAATTTGATTGATTGTGGAGACGAGGTCTCACCAAGTTGCCCTGGCTGGTCTCAAATCCCTGGGCTCCCAAAGTGCTGGGATTACAGGCATGAGCCACTGTACTCGACTTAAACTTTATTTATTTATTTATTTATTTTTGAGTTGGAGTCTCACTCTGTGGCCCAGACTAGAGCGCAGCCACCGCAGCCTCAACCTGCTGGGCTCCGGTGATCCTTCCGCCTCAGTCTTCCAAGTAGCTGGAACTACAGGTGCACGCTACCACGCCTGGCTAATTTTTTTTAAATTTATTGTAGAGATGAGGTCTAGCCAAGTTGTCCGGGCAGGTCTCGAACCCACAGGCTCAGGCAATTCACTCACCTCGGCCTCCCAAAGCGCGGGATTGCTGAGCCACCGAGCCCAGCCAAACTTTAGTTTTTAAGTGTAAATGTACTATCATTTTTGAACAACATCAAAATTTCATAAAATACAAATTTAAGAACATTCTAAAGTTTGCCATAACTTTATTGTAACTTAACATCAAAGCCATATAAAATATAGAATTAAGCATAAAATTGGTGTATTTTGTTTCTTCAGATGGTCATTAAGAATCTCAAAAGCCTTGAAGTTTGCTGAAAATAGAAAAAAATCATAAAATTAAACATTTAAAAAATCTCTGTTATTGTACATTTCTTAGTATTTAGCTGCAGTTCACTAATTTTAAAAATAGGTCAATACATGCACATTGTTGCAAATTCAAGAGGCAATACCAAAAAAAAATCAGTCTCATATCCCATTTCTGCTTCCCAAAAAACAACTGTATATCCTTATAAAGGTAGTCTAATTGAAAAAAAAAAAAAACAGTCTAACCATATATAAGCATGTGTATTTGTGAGTTTACACTTTAAAAATATACATATGAGCCGGGCTTGGTGGCTCAGCCTGTAATCTCGCGCTTTGGGAGGCTGAGGTGAGTAGACTGCCTGAGCCCACGGGTTCGAGACCCGCCCGGGCAACTTGGCGAGCCCTCATCTCTACAATAAATCAAAAATTAGCCGGGTGTGGTAGCGCGCGCCTGTAGTTCCAGCTACTTGGAAGGCTGAGGCAGAAGGATCGCTGGAGCTCAGCAGGTCAAGGCTGCAGTGGCCAGGAGTGTATCACTGCACTCCAGTCTGGGCGACACTGTAAGACTCCAACTCAAAATAAATAATAATAATAATATATATATACACATACATGTGATAGAGTATTATGCATACTTCCTACACATTCCTTAGCAGTAAATACATTACGTTTATAATTTTATTTAATTATTTCCTTTAAGGCTTTTAAAATTTCTGAATAAGTACAAACATATATATATAAGCTGTTTTCTTTTTTCTTTTTTTCTTTTTTTTTTTTTTGAGTTGGAGTCTCACTCCTTCGCCCGGGCTGGGGTGCAGTGGCACACACGCTCACGGAAACCCCAGTGTTGAACTTCTGGGTTCCAGAGATCCTTCCACCTCAGCCTCCCGAGTACCTGGAACTACAAACGCGTGCCACCATGCCTGGCTATTTTTTATTTTACTGTAGAGAGGAGGTCTCGCCAAGTTGCCCGGGCTGGTCTCGAAACCGCGAGCTCAGGCAATCCACTCACCTTGGCCTCCCAAAGTGTTGGGATTGCAGGCTGAGCCACCGAGCCCGGCCTTTTCTTTTGATATTATAAAAACTGCAGTAAAAACAACTGTATCCACTTTCATGTATACCTGTAGGATTAAATTCCAAAAAATGGAATTGCTGATGCATGCATTTTAGATCTTAGAAAATCTTGTAAAACTGACTTCCATAAAAGTTTTTACCATTTATCCTTCTGACTAACCATATGTGGGAGTCTTTTACCCCTATTATACTACCAACATTGTGTTTAATAAAACTATTTGAAGATACATGTTGAAACAGGGTTAATCTTAACAACACTGACTGCATTTCTATGATTAACTCCTCAATATGATTTCACTAATATTTGAGACAAAAAGTTTATTCTCTTTTTTTTTTTTCCTGTGAGTTAGAGTCTCACTCCTTCACCCAGGCTGGAGTGCAGTGGAATGCTCAAGGCCACTGTAGCCTCGACCTGCTGGGTTCAGGTGGTCCTTCCGCCTCAGTCTTCCAAGTAGCTGGAACCACAGGCATGTGCCACCACGCCTGGATAATTTTTTGATTTATTGTAGAGACAAGGTCTTGCACCATGTTGCTCAGGCTGGTCTCAAACCCCTGAACTCAGGCAATCCTCTCGCCTCCGCCTCCCGAAGTGCTGGGATTACAGGCTTGAGCCACTGTGCCTGGCTGAAACAACACATTTAACAAGAATCCCAGAAGATTCTGATGCAGGCGACCTATTACCCTGCGAAAACTACTACCTGCCAAGTGATTATTACTGTTTTTTTTTTTTTTTTGAGTTTGCTCACTCTTTCGCCCAGAGTGGAGTGCAGTGGCACGCTCATGGCCACCGCAGCCTCAACCTCCTGGGGTCAGGTGATCCTTCAGCCTTAGCCTTCCAAGTAGCTGGAACTACAGGCATGCTCCACCACACCTGGCTAATTTCTTTATTTTTTATTTATTATTATTTTTTTTGAGTTGGAGTCTCACTCTGTCACCCAGACTGGAGTGCAGTGACCGCTCCCGGGCACCGCAGCCTTGACCTGCTAAGCTCTGGCGATCCTTCCGCCTCAGCCTTCCAAGTAGCTGGAACTACAGGCATGCACCACCATTTTTGATTTATTGTAGAGATGAGGTCTCACCAACTGGCCTGGGCGGGTCTCGAACCCTCAGGCTCAGGCAATCCACTCACCTCGGCCTCCCAAAGCGCGGGATTACAGGCTGAGCCACCGAGCCCAGCGAATTTTTTTTTACTTATTGTAGAGATGAGGTCTCACCAAGTTGCCCAGGCTGGTCTCGAACCCCTGGGCTCAGGCAATCATCTTACCTTGGTCTTCCAAAGTGCTAGGATTATAGGCATGAGCCACCGCGCCCAGTCTCAGATGATTATTTCCCCAAACTTGCCTGTCATCTCAACTCCTTACCATCCCCAAACTCACATAGTGGTAACTCCTCACCATTTCTATGCTGCCAATTTAAAGCAAATCACCTAGGCTTTGAGAACTAACCCACCTTTTCTTTGCTGAAGGGGTCTGAGATTCCCCTCAGCAAACAGTTCCTGATCTATTTTAGCACAAATGACCATCAAGTATGTACAATTCTATGTCACACAGCATTACCATAAGTTGAACCTAGTACATTTCAATGAAAATTTTATAAATTTCCACATACCAACAGAACATGGGATTTTTAGCAATATAACACCAAGAAAAAAGCTTCTTTATGTTTTTGTGGACACACTTACCTATCTTCTACTATCTTATTGGAAGGATAAAAAACTTTGAATGAAAATCCACTTCTTGGAAAAGAGCCCTTTGGGGAGAAAAAAAAATGTCTGTAAGTAAATACTCAATTTTTTTTGTTTTGAGTTGGATTCTCACTCTGTTACTCAGGCTGGAGTGCAGTGGCAAACCCATAGCCACCCCAGCATCCACCCACTGGGCTCCAGTGATGCTTCCACCTCAGCCTTCCAAGTAGCCAGAAGTATAGGTGCATGCTACTACACGCGCCTAACCTGAAGTTGCCCAGCTGGGTCTCAAACCAGCGGGCTTAGGCAATCCACTAGCCTTGGCCTCCCAAAGTGCTGGAATTACAGGCTGAACTATCAAGCCTGGCCTAATTTTTTATTTTATTGTAGAGACGAGGTCTCACCAAGTTGCCCAGGCCTGTCTCGAACCCAGGGGCTCAGGCAATCCACTCTCCTCGACCTCCCAAAGTGCTGGGATTACAGGCTAAGCCACCGAGCCTGGCTAATGCTCAACTTCTATAAAATAATCCCTGTTTTTTTTGTGAGTTGGAGTCTCTGTCAACTAGGCTGAAGTGCAGTGGCACAATCACAGCTCATCATAGCCTGACTGCTGGCCCAGGCAATCCTTCCGCCTCAGCCTCCTGAGTAGTTATGACTACAGGCACATGCCACTACACTTGGCTTATGTTTCTATTTTTCACAGAGACATGGTCTCACAATGTTGCCCAGGCTGGTCTTGAACTCTGGGCCTCAAGCAGCCTTAGCCTTCCCACCTTGGCCTTTCAAAGTGCTGGGATTACAGGCGTGAGCCACTGCATTCAGCCAAAATAATCCCTATTTTAAAAATCAAATTCCATGGTCATGATTTAAAGTTACAAAGATGTGACTATAAAGTAAAACAACAGATTTATACATCATCTTTATAGAAAGAAGTTGTTACTATAAAATATCTCTACTTGAAGCAAAAGTCTCCTGTGTTGGCTAGCAGTCTTACGCTAAAATGACTGGAAATTTACAGGAACAGCTCTACCAAGTGTAAGAAATGAACAGAGGCCAGGCGCGGTGACTCAAGCCTGTAATCCCAGCACTTTGGGAGGCTGAGGTGAGAGGATTGCTTAAAACCAGGGGTTCGAGACCAGTCTGAGCAACATGGTGAGACCTCGTCTCCACGATAAAAATCAAAAAATTAACCAGGCATGGCGGCTCATGCCTGTAGTTCTAGCTACTTGGAAGGCTAAGGTGGAAGGACTGCCTGAGCCCAGAAGGTCGAAGCTGTGGTGGCCATGAGTGTGCCATTGTACTCCAGCCTGGACAACTGAGTGAGAATCCACCTCAAGAAAACAACAAACAAAAAGAAATGAACAGAACTCTGTAATGCTAAATATGCACGTGAGACGCTCAAACATCAAGTTCAAGAATTCTCTCCTGCTTCTCCCTCCAATTACAATCTGAGTTGGATGCAATCTCAATATGCCCCCAAAGCAAGTGAGTGGCCATCCCCCATGCAGCTGTCTCTGTTGTAAAACTTTAAAGGCTGCTCAGCAGAGGCCCTGTCTTTAGTTTTTGTGTCTCCAGCATCCAGCCCAATGCCTGGCCTGTAACAGGCATCCATTAATTTAAAAAAGCATCAAGAAGGGATGAAGCAATGTCAAAAGCAAGTTTTGAGTGTGCACAAATGGCATAAATAAGGTTAAAAAGAACAGTGTGGAAGGTGGCTATTGACTCAGGATGAAGAAGTAGAAAACCTTAGAAATAAGGAATATGTAAATCATTAACTGTAAGAATGCCCCAAGTTAAATTTAAAGAAAATAGCCTCATTGTGAAAGAATATTTGAATGTGAATAACAGGTCATAAATTTCAAGCAATGAAACCAAATCAGTTAATTATGCTCATCCTTAGAGCAGAGATTTTCAACAAGGGATGACTGTCTCTTGAGGGATATCTGGCAAATGTCTATAGACAAAAAAGTACTGAAGTTTAAAATTGACAAGAATCAAGGAAGTAGGCAAACTAAAAATCACTAGTAAAGATGATATTTTGTTTGACATAAACATCTGTGTTTATGTCATTGTTTATGCTGTATTCAATCCCCAAGCTCAAAAAGTCAGCCACACTTCTATAAATTATGAAGCAACCTCAAGATTCTGAAGCAATTTCAAGGTTCTACTTAAAAATTAAATGATCGAGTGGGACTCCAACTCAAAAAAAAAAAAAAAAAAAAAAATTAAATGATAAAATGTGCCCCAGTGAAGTGTCTACATTCATCAGACTTAAGACTTTTGGGACTTGGGCAATTACCAAAAATCAAAATCATCCTCAAAGGATGAGTATCATCAATATGTTAAAGAAATTGGGATATAGGCTCTGAAAGTAGTTCCTAAAAAGAAATTCCAAGATGTTACCCTGAAGAAGAAAATACTCATTTGTATTGATGTTTTCAAAAACAGTCATATTAGTTTATAGTCACATACTATATTGAAGATTATGCTTAAGAACTTTCTGTAGATACCAAACTAATTCCTTGCTTCATTAACAGTATATTTTTACTTGACAGTAAATTTTTTTTTTTTTTTTTTTTTTTTTTTGGTGAGTTGGAGTCTCACTCTGTCGCCCAGACTGGAATGCAGTGGCCTCTCCCGGCCACTGCAGCCTTGACCTGCTGGGCTCCGGCGATTCTTCCACCTCAGCCTTCCGAGTAGCCAAAATTACAGGAATGCGCTACCACGCCTGGCTTATTTTTTGATTTATTGTAGAGATGAGGTCTCACCAAGTTGCCCAGGCAGGTCTCGAACCCATGGGCTCAGGCAATCCACTCACCTTGGCCTCCCAAAAGAAAAATGACAAGAGGAAGAGGAAAGTTTTTAGAATAGGTAGTGGTTTGAGGAGTGAGAGAAGAAAAATTTTAAGACTTATTAGAAGTGATGAGCATGGGAAATTTTTAGATATTGTAGAAATTAAGGTAAGACACTGAGGTAATGTTGGTTAAAACATATTATTGTTTTGTTTTTATTTTTGGCCAGTTATTTAAAAATTGTGCTTCCCATGTTTATTAGAATAGGGCAATAGTAGTTATTCTCACAAAGTGTTCCAGGCAGATGGAAAATTTTCTTTGAGTAAAATTGGGAAATGTCTTGTATTTTTTTTTTTTTTAGGCACAGGCAGAAGGCCCTGAGGGGAAAAGGAGAAGAGAGCTGGGTATAATTCCTAGACTGAACTTTGCCGTATGGGCTTTCAGAGAAAAAATGTTGTACAGTCTCATATAGCATCCTTCATTTTACAATTACTTTGTGTTGTGTGAACATAGATATTCACAAAAGCATTCAAGAGCTTCATCAACTTTCCCAATGTCACTCTTTAGCCTTTTACCACTTAAATCATTCTCTTTTGAATGTTCCAGTTGACTTTCTCCTCTTTAATTGTTGGCCTAAATCTGCCAAATTCTCAGTTAATGGCTATGAGTAGTAATCAAGCAATTCTTCAATTTCACTTTTGTTGATTTTATGAAATTCTTCATCTTTTGTAATATTTGCATCATTGGATGTTTTGGACAGTCATTGAAAGACAGACTAGTTTTATGTGGGCTAGGCATATTTTTTATTTTGATGATTGTAACATAGCAAGAACCACACCTACCATACAGACCATCCTTCACAGAGGGTAATATACACAAAATTGAGAGGAAGACTATAAATGAACCATCTGAGCATTGATCAAAAGTCTGTCTCTCCTTTGATGCTCCACCCATTTTCTCCTACATACCAGACATCTCTATGACATTTCCCCTATCAGCAGACGTGGATGCTATAAGTTCTCACATCTTAAAAAATTTGCTGGCCGGGCATGGTATCTCAGTCTGTAATCCCAGCACTATGGGAGACCAAGGTGAGTGGATTGCCTGAACCCACGGATTCAAGACCTGCCCAGGCAACTTGGTGAGACCTCGTCTCTACGATAAATCAAACATTAGCCGGCCGTGGTAGTGCACGCCTGTAGTTTCGGCTACTTGGAAGGCTGAGGCAGAAGGATTGCTGGAACCCAGCAGGTGGATGCAGGGGTGGCCACGAGCGTGCCATTCCAACTAAAAAAAAAATTTGCTAACATCTGTATACCTTATTGGTTGCATTTTCATGTGTCTCCTTCCCTTGAACCATAACTTCTCAAGTAGTCACTGTAGTTGTTTATAGTTTCCCACTTTCTGCTCTCTCTCAGACTCATTACAATCAAGATTTACCTGCATTCCTCTACTGCTTTTTTTTCACTTTTTTTTTTTTAAGTTAAGGCCACCAGTTACTTCCATATTGTAACATCAGTGGGTCTTTATCTTACTTTGACTTCTAGCAACACTTAACATGATACTTTTGTTTACTGGGCTTCCAGAAGACCAAACATTAATTCTTGATTTTTTTTTTTTTAGGCCACTGATCACTTTTTCTCTTCTCTTAGCCTTTTAGCATGGAAGTGATCTTTTTTCTTTGTCCTATGGCTACAGTTTTTCTCTTTGGGGTTTTACCTAGTCTGATGGCTTTAAATACCACCCACGTATGCCAATGATGAGAAAATGTCTATCTTAACCAGACCTCTCTCATGACTCAAGACTCAAATGTCCAACTGCCTATTTAACTTTTTTAAGTTAGGTATTTAATCAAAATCTGAACTTTAACAACCAGGCTCCTATTTTTTCCTGTTTTTTTTTTTAAGGGACAACCCCACTTTAGTTGTTCAAACTGAGAACTTTGGAGTCAGCATTGATTCTTCTCTTTCTCTCATGTCTTAAATTCAGTCCATCAACAAGTCCCATCACCTCTACCTTCTAAATACATCCAGAAATCAGCCTCTTCTTCCCATCTCCACCGCTTCCACATTGGTCCAAGCCACCATCACCTCTCCAGGGATTATTGTGGCAGGAGCTGGCTTCTCTGCTTCCATCCTTGCTTCTCTTTAATCTGCTCTTATCATAGTAGATCCCTTTAAAATATGTGTCACACCAAAGTCATTCCAAGCTCAACATTTGCGGTGGCTTCCTATCTTACTTTATATAAAAGCCCAAGCTCACACCATGACCCATGAGGCTCCATGTAATCCTCCCTCTCACCTCTTCTTTTGTTTTTTTTCCCACTCGCCACTTCTTATCTTTCTGGCATCTTCTACTCATTGTCCCTTCTCTGACATAACTCCAGGCACAAGAATTTTTTTCTTTAGATATTTGCAAGATTTTTTTCTCACTTGCTTTAATTTCTCACTCAATGTTCAAATGTTAGTTTCTCAGGCTCTCCCTGTTTTAAATTTCATCATTCTTACTTTGTGTGTTCTTCATCACTAAAACATCTTCTTTAGGGAAGATAACTTTTTTGGCCTGTTTTATTCAGCATTAAATCTCCGTGTACTTGTCATAAATTTTTAGCAAATAGTTATTGAATAAATATGCAATCAAATCCCCAAAAGTAATTTATTCAACATCTATGGTGCTTCAAATAGCTTGCTATGTGCATTAAGCACTTTTAACTTAAACTTTGTAACTATCATATACTACTTATATATGAGAAATATGAGATTGAGTGTCTCAATCAAATTACCTTAGTTCTTCCAACAAAGTTCTTCTGCCTCCAAGTTCAATAGTCCTTTGTTGCCAGCAAGTGAGAGATAAGTCCAATTCCACCTTAGGAGAACTGTCAGATAATTCCATTTGGTCTCTCTACTTGTTGAGACCAGAGACCTCTCTCTTCTTTACTGTCCTATCCTCAACACCTAGCAGAAAATCTGGCACAAGTAGGGACTCAGGGGATATTTGTCTTCATAACTAAATTGCCAAGTTTGTCCAGCGGATAGCTACCATAATCTTAACTTTTATACTGTAACATCTCCCATCTTGATTGAAAACCAGTTGGGGTGAGGATAGGAGATGAAAGTTGAGAGTTATAGGGGAACTACATCTAGGAATACTGGGCATATTTGCCAAAGGCAGAGACTAACCATAGTTTCACTTTTTGCTTTCATTTCATGAAATTTTATATTTAGCCTTCTCTTTCCTCTGTTCTGCTCTCATGGAGAGAAAGTCCAAAAATGCCATAGAGAAAACCACACTCAAAATAAATAAATGCCTTCTAAGAAGATCACTGGAGTGTGAGACTTCTCTTTGAGAGTGTATTTTCTAGTGCTAGGCAGGAGGAGGAAGGAGAAAAAGGATTTGAACAAAAGGAAAAGAATGCAAGCATGAAGAAAGTCCCCCTAATCTGATGCCTTCTGAGTCTCTATTAGCTTTCAAGTAGTTTCAATGGAAGACTTCTATTGTAGATGTGGTTTTGTATTTTATCCCTTTTACAATAGAAAGGCCCTGCCTGCACTGGGACAAATAGATATTTTCCCTATTGTTTGAAACTTTTTAAAAAAGTATACTTAATAGGAAAAAAAGGTATGTATTTAAGCTATTTACTCTTCAGATAAAGTTAATCCATTCTTTATAGCAGCCCCAAAGCAATCCATTTTTATTGTAAGGATTATCATAATACTTTTATTGGTGTCTACATTAACTATTCTGGTGAGTGAGGAAACAGCACTGCCAATATTTTAAGTCTTTTTTGAAAAGAAAATATGCAACCCGATTTCAATTTCAGAAGAGTGGAAAGGAATTGGGTAGCAGTTTCAAGTTTCCCCACTTAAAAAACATGTCTCAAAGAGCACCAATAATAGTTTCTGGCACACAGTATGCTGTATCTAAGAGCTGGTAAAATAAATAGAAATAGGTACCCACCCATTTACTTACCCATCTGCCTACACAGACAAAACTGAAAGGGAAATAGCCTAGCCACTGACAAGGGTGAACAGACAGCATAAAAGGGATAGTGTTTTGTTTATTCTTTGTCCAGTTTTTCCTTCCCGAGAGCAGTCTTATTTCTGGATAACTCAGTCTTGCCTACTCCAGTTCACACTTCAAAACTTTAAAGTAAACTCCATATGAGGAGTTTCATCTATAACTTCTCACTTATTGCATGGGCCTCATGTTATGTTCTCAATATTTAGTTCCAGTTTCCAAGATGGATTCCCACACCATAATGTTTCCCTGCTGTTTAAGAGGGAAAATTCATCTTTGTTTTAAGTGAATTTATTTGTGGTGGCCACTCTCTGACACCAGTTCACCACTCTCTGAACAAGGCAACCCTCCTGAACAAATTTTTGGAGAATTAAATTTATCATGAAAGACACTAGTTTCTTATCTGTTTCAACTTTTATTTCCCCCCAGTCTACAACATTACATGTTGTTCATAGTTGTATGACATTTATGATGGTTAATTTTATGTGTCAACTTGACTGGACCATGGGGTGCCTAGGTATTTGTCAAACATTATTCTGAGTGTATCTGTGGGGATGTTTCTGGATGAGATTGACATTTGATTCAGTATACTGAGTAAAATAGATAGCCCTTTCTAATGTGGGTAGGCCTCATCTAATCCCTTGAAGACCTGAATTTAACAAAAAGACTGATCATCTCCTGAGTAAGAGAGAATTATTCCTGCCTGCTTTCAAGGTGAAACACTGGTCTTTTCCTACCTTCACACTCAAATGGAAATATCAGTTCTTGCTGCATCTTGAGCCTGCTGATCTTTAGATGGGCATGGCGTTAGCCCTTTTAGTTCTCAGGCCTTTGGACTCAGACTGAAGCTATACAAACAGGTCTTCTGAGTCTCCAGGCTGCAGATTTTGGGACTTGTACACTGCTGCAATTGCGTGAGCCAATTTCTTTCTTTCTTTTTTTTTTTTTTTTGAGTTGGAGTCTCACTCTGTAACCCAGGCTGGAGTGCGGTGGCCGGGAGCGACATGCTGGGCTCCAGCAATCCTTCCGCCTCAGCCTTCCAAGTAGCTGGAACTACAGGCGTGCACTACCACGCCCGGCAAATTTTTTGATTTATTGTAGAGATGAGGTCTCACTTGCCCAGGCGAGTCCCGAACCTGCGGGCTCAGGCAGTCCACTCACCTCAGCCTCCCAAGGCGCGGGGTTACAGGCTGAGCCACCGAGCCCGGCTGAGCCAATTTCTTAAATACATTTTGTTGGTCTTATTTCTATGGAAAACCTTGCTTGACTAGTACAATGTTATAACACAAGCTACTCAAACAGCTATAGTCAGCGATTTCTATATGTAGATTCTTATATTGTACTGTCAGGCTTTGAGCAATTGTGTGTGTATTTTTTATTTTTATTTTTGAGTTGGAGTCTCACTCTGTCGCCCAGGGTGGAGTACAGTGGCACACTCATGGCCACCCCATTGTTGATCTGCTGGGCTCCAGTGATCCTTCTGCCTCAGCCTTCCAAGTAGCCAGAACTATAAGCATGAGCTACCATGCCCAGCTAATTTTTTAAATTTATTGTAGAGACTAGGTCTTGCCAAGTTGCTCAGGCTGGTTGCTCTTTATTTGTTTTAAAGATGTGGGGTGCAATTCAGGATTAGGTAGATAAGTGGTCATTGTACTGGTAAAATTTGGGCCTCCCTTTGGTCCCTACCTCACCTGGTTTGAGATCAGGTACCCTTATGCCACCCTACCTTCCTCCCCTAGCAGTTTCCCACTACTGCCTGTCCCTTTCTTAGAATATTATGATAAGTGTTCAGGATCTGCTTATGAGTAAGAACATGTGGTACTCAGTTTTTTATTTCTGTGATCACTGAGTATTATAGACTCTAAATTCATCCAAGTTGCTGTGAAGTCCATAATTTTGTCCTTTATGACTGCATAATATTCCATCATGTGTATGTACCACATTTTAAAAATCCTGTTCACTTTTGATGGACAGCACAGTTGATTTCATGTTTTTACTATTGCGAATAATGCTGCAATAAACGTGTGTGCAGGTATCTTTTTTATAGAATGATTTGAGTTCCTTGGGTGTATTCCCAGAAGGGGGATTGCTGGGTCGTATGAAAGGTTGGTTTTTAGATCTTTTAGAAACTGCCACACTGTTTTCCACAGAGATTGTATTAGTTTACACTCCCACCAATAGTGTAGAAGCATCCCCTTTTCCCCACATCTTCTCTAGCATCTGTTATTTTTTGAGTTATTGATAGTGGTCATCCTGACTGGAGTTAGGTGGTATCTCAGTGTGGTTTTAAGTTGCATTTCTTTGATGATCAGTGAGGCTGAGCATATTTTCATGTATCTGTTGGCTGCTTGTATGTCTTTTTTTGAGAAGTGTCTATTCATATCTTTTGATAGGAATTTTAGTGTTTTTCCTTTCAGCATGTTTCAGTTCTTAGTAGAACTGGATGTTAGACCTTTGTCAGATATACAGTTGACAAATATTTTTTCCCATCCTGTGGGATAACTCCCTGCTCTTTTGATGGTTTCTTTTGCTTTGCAGAAGCTTTTCAGTTTGATGAGATCCCACTTGTCTATCTTACCTCTTATGGCTTGGGCATTTGGTGTTTTGGTCAGGAATTGGTTGTCTATTCTGATGTCTATTAGGGTCTCTTCTGCATTTTCTCAGATTTTTATAGTTTGCAGTTTTATGTTTAGGTTTTTGATCTATTTAGAGTTAATGTGTGTGTGTGGTGATAGCTAGGGGTCCTGTTTCAGTCTTCTACATGTGGACAGCAGTTTTCCCAGCATCATTTACTGAATAGGTTCTCCTTTCCCCAGTGGTTGTTGGTGGAGGCTTTGTCGAAGATGAATTGGTTGAGAAATTGAGATTTTGCTTCTGGAATCTCTGTTCTGTTCCATTGGTCTATATGCCTGTTTTTGTACCAGTACCAGGCTGTTTTGATTATTATAGCCTTATAGTAGAGTTTGAAGTCTGGAAGTGTGATACTTCCTGCTTTGTGTCTTTTGCTAAGGATTATTTTGGTTATTTGTGGTCTTTTCTGTTTCCATATGAGTTTCTATATTGTCATTTCCAGGTCTGAGAAGAATGATGTTGGTGATTTAATGGGTATTGCATTGAATCTGTAGATTACCTTTGGTAGGATGGACATCTTGGTGTTGATTCATCCAACCTATGAGCATGGATTCTTCCAACACATTGTTTGTGTCTTCTTTGATTTCTCTGAGCAGAATTTTGTAGTTTTCATTGTACAGCTCTTTTGCTTCTCTGCTTAGGAAGATGCCAAGGTATTTCATTCTTTTTGTGGCTTTTGTGAATGGGATTGTGCTTTTTATTTGTTTCTCTGCTTGTTCATTGTTGGTGTATAAGAGTGCAACTGTCTTTTGCATATTGATTTTGTACCCTTAGACTTTGCCAAAGTCCTTTATCAGTGCAAGGAGGTTTTTGACAGATTCTCTTGGTATAGGATCATATTATCAGCAAAGAGAAAAAGCTTCCTCTTTTCCTATTTGGATACCTATGATTTCCTTCTCTGGTCTAATTGCTCTAGCTAGGACTTCCAACACTATGTTGAACAGGAGAGGTGAGGGTGGGCAGCCTTCTTTTGTTCTGGTTTTCAGGGGAAATGCTTTGAATTTCTGTCTGTGTAGCAATATGTTGGCTGTGGCTGTTACTATTTTGATGTATTTCCCTCTATGACTAGGTGTTCAAGAGTTTTTGTCAACAAAGGATGCTGGATTTTATAGAAAGCTTTTTTTGTATGTCCGTTGATATATTCATGTGGTTCTTGCTTTTACATCTGTTACGTTTATGGTCTTATGGATGTTGAAACAACCCTGCATCCTGGGGATGAAGCCTACTTGGTCATGGTGGATGATTTTTGAGATGTGTTGTGGGATCCAATTTGTTAGAATCTTGTTGAGAATTTTTGCATCTAAGTTTATCAGAGATATTGGCCTGTAGTTCTCTTT
>CAUYQG010186426.1:0-38462 GCA_963574415.1 Tarsius wallacei
ACTTGGAAGGCTGAGGTGGAAGGATCGCCGGAGCCCAGGAGGTCGAGGCTGCGGTGGCTGGGAGTGGCCACTGCACTCCAGTCTGGGTGACAGAGTGAGACTCCAACTCAAAAAAAAAAAAAGAAAAAGAAAAGGGGCAGGGTAAATTTGGCCACGGGTAGTGTTGGTGAATGACAGCCCCGCAGTCTCCTGATCTGGAATCTCCAGGTGGAAATCACTGGGGCAAGCCATCAGGGTCATTGGCAATTTGTCACCAGATCCAAACCTGGTTTAGTCTGGTGAGACAGCCAAAGTCAAGACAAGGAGTTGAAGCAGGGGATGTGACTTTATTTAGAGGAACATTAAAACCGAGAAGATGAGGAGCCTCCGTTCTAATGACCCCTCTTGGGTTGTGTGTGCTTTTTTTGGTTTTCATCCAGGTCAGTTGGGGGGGGGAAGAAAGGGAAAAGGGTTGCTTGAGCCCAGAAGTTTGAGGCTAACATGGACAACATAGCACATCCTTGTAGCTATAAAAGCTGAAACAATTTAGCCAAGAGTGATTGCACATGCATGTAATTTCAGATACTTGGGAGCCTGAGATGGAAAACTTGTTGAGC
This sequence comes from Tarsius wallacei, assembly GCA_963574415.1. Lineage (NCBI taxonomy): Eukaryota > Metazoa > Chordata > Mammalia > Primates > Tarsiidae > Tarsius > Tarsius wallacei. The sequence goes on from CAUYQG010186426.1 coordinate 597, forward strand.
TTAGGAGGTCAAGATTGTGATAAGCTGGGTGGAGCCACTTAACGCCTGCCTAGGTTATAAAGTGAGACTCAGACTCATACAATACATTTAATTTTTAAAAAATAAAGGCAAGCGGGGTTCAGTGGCTCAGCCTGTAATCCCAGCACTTTGGGAGGCTGCTGTGAGTGGATTGCCTGAGCCCACGGGTTCGAGACCCACCTGGGCAACTTGGAGGGACCGAATGTCTACAATAAATCAAAAATTAGCATGGCATGGTGGTGTGTGCCTATAGTTCCAGCTACTTGGAAGGCTGAGGCGGAAGGATCGCTGGAGCCCAGCAGGTTGAGGCTGTGGTGGCTGGGAGTGGCCACTGCACTCTAGTCTGGGCTACAGAGTGAGACTTGAATTCAAAAAAATAAAATAAGAAATAAAGGCATATTTTCAATATGTATTTTCAATATGACTTGTCCAGATAATCTCACCTGAAAAGAAATGTCACAGGAGGATGAGGCAAAAATGGCTGGTTTAAAGTTGTGTATACAAATATCCATTATGCAGGTACACTTGTTAATGAGGTATGACCCCCACTTCCCCGGCAGTATTCCACTCTGTCTGTTTTTATTTTTATTTTGTTTTGAGTTGGAGTCTCACTCTGTCATCCAGACTGAAGTACAGTGGCACACTCCTGGCCACCACAGCCTTGACCTGCTGAACTCTGGTGATCCTTCTGCCTCAACCTTCCAAGTAGCTGGAACTATAGGCGCATGCTGGCACATCCAGCTAATTTTTTAGTTATTGTAGAGATGAGGTCTCATCAAAATGCCTGGGTGGGTCTCAAATGTGCAGGCTCAGGCAATCTACTCGCCTCGGCCTTCCAAAGTGCTGGGATTACAGGTTGAGCCACTGAGCCTGGCCCTCAGTCTGTTTGAAAGTCAGTATCACACTGTTTTTCTTTTCAAGTCTTTATTATGTATGATAACATCTTTCAAACTTTTTATGGATTTCCGATTTATATATTGTTTGCAAAATAAAGCTTTTGCTTCAGAACACAAAGAGCTGGTATGTATATCAGTATCAAGCTCAATTGATAAACTGATTAGATTATTGACTTTTTGTGTGTGTGTGTGAGTTGGAGTCTCACTTTGTCGCCCAGACTGGAGTGCAGTGGCCACTCCCAGCCACCGCAGCCTCGACCTGCTGCGTTCCAGTCATCCTTCTGCCTCAGCCTTCCGAGTAGCCAGAATTACAGGCGTGCGCTACCATGCCAGGCTGATTTTTTGATTTACTATAGAGATGAGGTCTCGCCAAGTTGCCCAGGCAGGTCTCGAACCTGCGGGCTCAGGCAATTCACTCACCTCAGCCTCCCAAGGCACGGGATTACAGGCTGAGTCACTGAGCCCGGCTCTGATATTTTTTTCTTCTCTTATTTCTTACTCCACCCTCTTCTGCTCAAGTTTCAAAACTCTCAGGTCTAAAATCATACCCTAGTTAAATAAAAGACGGAGTAAGTGATTGATTGCTTGCTTGAGTGATTGCTTTAAAATAATGTTTTAATAAATTGCATTTTCTAAAAGAAAAAAATCTTCAGTCCACTTCTAGACTAATTTCAAGGGGACAGGGGGAAAAACAGTGAAATGGCAAAAACAGATCGAAAATGAGGCAAATGAAAAGAGGTGGAAAAAATTTTATGCCCATCCAGTTTAGCTCTGGGTAAAGACAGAATAAAAAGATTGCTTTTTGCATGATAACTAGAAGCAGACCCAGCATTGTGACTGGGCTTAAATGATCACTTAAAACAGTATTTAGCATATTTTCCCTTTAGCTAGGAAACAAAGGGGTATATATCTTCATGATAATTGCAGATGAATTACAGGTGAGAATTGTGAATACCAGGATCTGGCATGGAACAAGGGGAAGCCATGTGTCAGAACACCCCTCCTCAGGGGCTGCTGGCTGAGGCTGACACAGTGAAGTCCCCCAAACAGCAGGGGCATGGGGATAACAGTTCTGTCTTCCTAGAGCCTTTGTAATTAAGGATTCTTCAGTGTCATCTATCGTGCTTGCCCTTGGCTGTCCTAGACACTTGCTCCTGAGGTGCTGGAGACAGGGCTCTGCACTTTTGGAACCGACAGGAGGAGGTGTTACTGTACCACAGCGTGAGAGAAAGATGCAGCTGTTCTCTTCCTTAGACGGGGACTCATGAACCTGGGGACATTCTTCTGTCACAACATGTGGGGTGAATATTCCTCATTGCAGGTCTTCTGTTGGCTCACTGGACTATGACCTCTTTTATTCTAAACAAACCCAATTTTTTTCCTTTCATCTGAGGTAAGGAAACATCTAAAATGTAGCTAGTTTTGTTCTTGTCTAAAATATTTTGAAGATGTTGTGATTTGGGAAAAAGCAAGACTAATTTAGTGGAGCTTATTATTTTTTTGTAAATTTTGCTCATTTTCTACTCATTTCTCATCCTTTATGTACTCAGCATCACAAAAACTGATTTTTAATATCAACATTTATTTTTGTGCATTTATATTCAACTGGGTTTTTCAAGTAATGAGATAGTTTGTTTCATTTGCCACTTTTTTTTTTTTTTTTTTGACCAAGAGTCAGTGAACTTTAACTTCTAAAGATCTGGGTCTTATTTAGAATTTTTTAAAAGTACTACATCTAATTAAAAAGAAGACAACTTGGATGAAACCATACTCCCAAGATTAACATAGGGAATGAATAGCTTTATCACCAAACTGCCTGTCACCATATCAAAACTAGGGTAATAAAGGCACATAAATGCATTATTTGAATATTGCATGGAATCCTGGCAATATATTTTCTAAGCAGCATGAAGGTGGATGTCCAGGACAATTTCCCCAGTCCAGGGTCTGTAGATACATAACAACATTTTAAGAAAAAAATAATATCCTTCACTGCCGCCCTTGAGTGACAAAGCTGATGAAAAATTGTCATAGATAAGTCTGGCTGACAATATAAACATCCTCCACCCATCTTGCAGGTTATTAACAGATGTCAGTCAAAGGTGGAAATCTAATCAAATATCTGTGCAATTCCCTAGGAAATGATAGGACCAATATTCTCTATGAAAGACCAGCCCTGCCCCCACCCATACAGCAACAACAACAAACACACCATTCTTGGCTTTAACTTCATTTTCTGGGAGCCCTGTCTGCATAGGAAAGAAAAAGTCACTGAAGTTCATTGTTTTCCTAGGCAGTTGGTGCTCCATGAGTTTAAAGGGAGCTCCAGATGGGCAGAGATGATGAAAGAATTATCCAAGTGAAACACTTCCCTCCTGGGTGTTAAATATTGCATTTACTGTGTCCATGGAGCTGTTGAAACCAATAGAACTAATGAGAGAGCTGGTAGAAAGACTTGCACTGACTAATATTGGGGCAACATGCCAAAAGAAAGAGCCAAGTGACCTCTCAGAGGGCAGGGACACAGGGAGTATGATCTTGGAAAGCCTGTGTCCCCAGCCAGAAGCAAAAGAAAGGGAACAATATTTGCCCAGGGACACTTGAGTTTTAATCTAAATCACAGTGAAGGGACATATGGAACCAGAATAGACAGAAAAACCAGCTACAGTGCCAGTGGGTAAATGATTTTCTTTTACTATTATATTGTAAATGGGGTTATGGCATATTTGTACTTTTTTTCTCCCTCACTCACACAGAATTAAATATACCACCCAAAACAATGTTCTGAATTCTATTTTCCATGAATATCAGAATGACTTAAAGAAGAAAAATAATATTCCTAATCTTTGACCCAGAAACTTTGGCTGGTCCCATTCATTTAGCTCCTTACTTTGGGTGTCCTTATTGCTTTGTGCTTATTATCTCAGTTTTTCTTGCCAGCAACCATATGGGTAGGTATTATTATTGTCATTCCCACCTCACAGATGAGGAAACTAAGGACTAGAAAGGTTAAATAACTGCCCACAGCATGGAGTTAATAAGTATCCAGGGCTAGGATTCTAACCCCAAACAACTCTGTTTCACACACCTCTGTGCTTCTCTAGTTAGTTGGACCTTGGTGGTGCTCCTGTTTATAAAGGGAGACGTTACATGGTTTGTTTACCACCTGACTCTCAGAGATAAGAGAGAGGTGTAGGGGCAAGAAAAAGAATCCCATAGACTATCAGAGCTGTTAGCAACTGCCTACAAGGTTAATACCACTATAGTATTGAACAGATGAAAAAGATGCTGAATCCAGAACGGAGAAAACACTACTTTCTCCAAGCCATATAAAAAGCTGCACCAGAGCTGGAGTTAAGAGACCTAGCTCTTAATCTTTAGGCCCTTTTAAAATACTATGCTTCCTTCACTAATATAACAACCCAGTTTATGGGTCAGAATAAATGTAGAATCACCTAAAGGGGTCTGTTACCTCTGCTATGTGCGCAGAGCCCAAGTCACACAACAATGTACTTCCCAAGCTCATGCTATAGGAATGCCAGACTGAGCAAGGATCATGTGGTCACGTCTTCGCTGTACTTGATGAATGTAAGGTGTTTCTGGTATCACAACTGCTTATTAATATTTAAGCATAGTCACATAATCATCACTATTACAGGCACACTTTATTCTAAGGTACCTGCTCTGTGAAGAATATATACTCCAGAACCCCAAATGCAAAATTTACCTTTTGTATTCCATCCTTGTCTGTTGGCTTTATGTTACCTTAATGGACCAGAACAGAGTTGTTCAACCTTTGCACAATTGACTTCTTGGACTGAAAATTATTTATAGGTATGTGGCTGTCCTATGCATTGTAGAGTGTTTAGTTTACCTGGCCTCTGCTCACTAGATTCTATTAGCATCTCACACCTGAGTCCTGACAAGCAACATGGTCTCTAGACATTGCCAAATGTCTCACAGAGGGCAAGATTGCCCTTGGTTGAGAACCACTGGACTAAAGACTTTTTGAGGTTAAGTACCAGTCATTCTATTTGCTTTTGGTTCCTGTCTCATTTTCTGCCACTGTAAAACCACAGGTTGGTTAAGTTAAACTCTAACTTACCCTCCCAATTTCAAATACAATGACTCACCTTTCTTTCTGAGTCTGGTCTTCCTGGCAGGGCAAGATTATGGTAAGACCTGAAGTAACGCCAAGGAGGTCAGTTCACCAGACATACTAACCAGAAAGTACTCTTGAAGATATGGAAACAGATGATAAAAAGTTGACCAGAGACCTCAGAAGGAACATTTTTTGGGCTAGAGAAACCAATGAACCCAGACAGAACACTGAAGAGCAGCCAGCAAAGCAGAGAAGAAGTAAGAGTGGCTCTAGGGAGCAAACCAGGTAAGATTATATAAGCCACAGTCTTGTTTTGAAGTTATCAGCTTGGGTGTGAGTCTTCATGAGACTGTGAGGCTTGCAAAGGGCCTTAATCTATAGAATCACAAAACTTCATGGATATGGAAACATGCATCATGTATGCAGGGGACACTAGGTAAAAGCTTTTCCCTGGTGATGTGGTTATAGAATGTGTTTTCTTATGTAATTAACACATACATTTGATCACCTATAACTTGTAAAGTGCTGTCTTTGGCAACATGGGAAATATAAAGAATAATTGAATATGGAATTTATCTCAATGGGACTTAAAATCTAGTACGTATGATACATTTGTAGTCAGTGGACAGATGAAGGCAAAAGGGGAACTGAGGGAGACTTAGACAATCCTTAGTGTAGGCTCATTATGAAATGGCCAGGCATATATATAAAATGGCTTTTTAACTAAAACCCCAATGCTCCCATTTACCCTGCTGAAAAGCTCAAGTGCAAAACATTTTAACCCAGCTCAGGACAGGAGATGGCAGAGTTCTTCCCTCCTTGAGGTATGATAGACTGTCCATTTCAATTTTAGTAGAAAGAATTAAATGTGCATGATCTGACAATAGTTCACTAAGTAAACATGTAGCCAAGTGTCTGTGTACGTTTAATCCTACAATTTAGTAATATATGACCACCTAAAAGAATAACACTTTTCTAAGTGCTAAGACTGAAAATAGAGTTGCATGTTAATTCACAGCAGACTCTGGCCCCACCTGAAAACATACCTTGGCACTGATCAGCAAATGTAAGCCAGCTTTTTATTCTGAAATTTTTTAAGAAAGAGAAAACCATATTCAAGGCTTATTTCTTTGTTAATATACTTCTATCTTGATCTAAAGTGAACCCTCTTCTGCCATAAACAAGAATAATTTGGCTGCTCTGCTTTTGTGCATCCTGAACCCTTTCCTTTAACAATCTTGATGAGCATGTGGGGTTGTGTGCTGCATACCAATAGCCACTCCAAGCCTGCAAAAGAGGTAGTCATCCCAGCCCACGCCATCTGTGGTCTCAGCTAGATTTGTGGCATGTCTCCCTGAGCTGAAGCAAACCTCCCTCTGTCTCGAGTACGTTGAGAATCAGAAATAAAAAATAAATTAAGACAAGTAGGCAAACATTAAAATGAGTTGTTACAGAACATTTGTGTAGATTCCAATCTTCAGTGTCAAGAGAGCATCATTCTGCTATAATAGCAGCTTTTCATGAAAGCACTTCGTGGCAGTCAGTCATAAATAAGCAGTCAGTGAAAGAAATGATAACATGAAAATGGAAACTGAGTCACTGAGGATCTTTATCATTGTTTAGACAAAGCATCTGTGACTATAAGGAGGAAAAAGTGAACAATAACCATGTAGGAAAGGAGTCCCAGTTAATGTATTGCTGTCTTGTCCATGTCAACAGAAAATCTGGCTCTGGCAGGCTGACGGGCTGTCTGGATAAATAGGTTAGGCCCAGAAATGTTCATTTATGAGAAGTTTCTTCTTGCAGCTTGTATCGGGAGCTTCAGAGGCATGGACAAGGACAGCAATGGCTATATAAATCAGTGAGAGCATTTTGTAGGTTTGAAAAGCATTATCTCAGCGTCTGTCCAGGCAATTTTGAAGAGCCCTCTCCCTCTCCCTTATCAGAGTACTGCAGCTTGAAATGCAGATAGATGCCCTCTGATGAAAATGCAAACAGAAGTCTTCAGTTATTATAAGTACCAGTTAATAATTTACTTATATGAACCTTGGCATTTCTGTCTAGACATAGAACCATTTGTTCACCACCAACACTCCAAAAGGGGCCAGTGTCCTACCACAAGACAGGTGTCCTGCACAATCCTCTTGAGTGGAAAAGTGAAGCTGGTTGAGGCTAGAGGGAATTCTGTCTTGACCCAGGCTTCATTCACCTAGATGCTCTTGGCCTTGTTTTCCCTAATTTCCAAATGGGAATACCTAAAATTAGAAAATATCACCAAGGATTTTATTACCTACTAAGTTGAGGGTAGCTGTTCTTTCGAGAGTTTTCTCTTCAAAATTTACAAAGGGCCCATCTCTGCCTCTGGTGCAGTGGGCAGTCTTTGGTCTATTTTATGTTGGGTGGGGTTAGGCCAAGAGAGGTATGGGGCATGGCATGGGGCTCATATGATAGTTGATCTAAAAAGCGTTAAGTGCTTCTGAAGTAGTATCATGCATTTGTATTTATGTTTATGTAGTGTATATTTACTTTTTATTTTTGTCTTCTCTACCCCCATCTCAAGCAGCTGACTTTGACATGTGCTCCATTGTCTGGTCCTGGATATGTCATTTGTGCTTACATTTGCTTTGCGATTTGCTATTTGAAGTATCATTAGTTGCTTCCTCATCCTGGCTTTACCATCATCCCATTTGCCATCTGGATGTAGCACATTGCTATAAGCACTGCAGCCCCATATATACAATTATGTAGTTCCTTACACTGCTTGGGGGGGTTCGTTATTTCTTTAGAAAACAAGAATGCGATGTGCATAAAAGCTTTAGCTCTGATTTTACCATCTAAGGCATTTGATAAATTCCTAGGGACTATTTCTAGTTGTCATCATCATTTCTTGCAGAAAGTCTGTGTTATGTATTTGCATGATACTCTACAGAGAGTAGCAGAGTTTGCTGAATGGGTGCAATGCTAGCCTTCTAGAAACCTGCAGGCCCAAATGAACAGTGTGAGCATACATTGATAATGATATCCAACTGCATAGTCCACAAAATCTCTTTTTCTCCAATGAGTTTTTGACTGAGTAAATTGATAAAATGATTGTTAAATTGGTGTGAACTCTCACCATATATGTGTTGAGGAATTGGGGCAACGGTTATAATGGGGAATTTAAAACATAGTTAACTTTGGCCAGATATATGATGGATCTAGGTAGAATATTATGTTATTTTTAAATGGTGCTATTGAACATGCTCATTTTTCTACAAAATTATTCTGTTTCTTTTTTTTTTTTTTTTTTTTTTTGAGTTGGAGTCTCACTCTGTCACCCAGACTGGAGTGCAGTGGCCGCTCCCGGCCACCATGGCCTCGACCTGCTGGGCTCCAGTGATCCTTCCACCTCAGCCTTCCAAGTAGCTGGAATTACAGGCATGCACTACCATGCCTGGCTAATTTTTTGATTTATTGTAGAGATGAGGTCTCGCCAAGTTGCCCAGGTGGGTCTCGAACCCACGGGCTCAGGCAATCCACTCACCTCAGCCTCCCAAAGCGCGGGATTACAGGCTGAGCCACCAAGCCCAGCAATTATTCTGTTTCTATTTGTGACTTGATAATTCTAGTTGCCCTGTCTAAAACCCTCCAAATCCTTTTTGAGTCTTTTTTCTTCTACTGCTTAAGTTGAATCTGTCATCAAATCTTAATCTTTTCATTCTCAGTATGTCTTAACATTCATATTCTTGCCATATCCACTGTAAGCCTATTTCTGAATGCTGGCAACTATCTTTAAGGTGATTCTCTTACCTTTGATTTCTGCTCATTTTGATCCATCTACCCACTGGCACTAAACAATTGTTCTAACATGCATATACCATCAATGATGGTATGAATTTGCATCTTTCCTTTATTTCCTGAACCTGGAAACCCCTTCTTTGTACCATTGCATTATATAAATCTTATTTACACTTCATAACTTTTTAAATGAAACCCTCATTCTGAATAAGTCTTTGCCTTCCATGAACTTTGTGCTTCTATCAGCACCACAGTTGCATAATTAATTTCTCTATTAATTATTTCTGATATGCATTTCCTCCTGTCTTTAGCTTTTTGCCTTTTCTTTTCTTTTTTAGCCACCACCTCACCAAGTACAGAGTGTATTGAATACACATAGTAGAAGGACTTAGTAGTAGTTGGTTATTTTTCCAGGCAATTTTCTAAACTGAAAAGTTCAAGGATATGTAAAAAGTTATTAATGTGCCTAACAATCCACTATACATCTATAACATATAGTTTGTTCAAAATTATTTGGGCCTATTAATATTTTCCTATATATTACATCTTGAGTTAGCTAGCATTAATGGTTGAATTCTAAGAGTGACCTTTATAAGAAAATTATGCCCATAGTTCCTGATTTTGACTTGGGCCTTTAATATCTTTCGATATAACTTGGTTGTGAACCATGATCCATTTAATTAAAATCCACTTTTAGATACAAAAGAAATCAACAATCTGAAGAAAAATGAAATGTCACATTCTTCAGGCCCCTCTCTTAAATGCTTTGAATTTCTTCCTGAAGCATTTGCTGAAGGCATTTATAGGCCCTTTCACCAGAAATAAAACCTAACACCAGCTGAGTCAGAATCAAGATTAGTTCAGATTTTGGACATGTGTTACTCTCAATGTTTTTCTATCTTAACGGCACTATGAGTTCATGTTTTAATTGCATCTAGGATGTATACTCTCAAAGCATAAAGAGGAAGAATGCCAAAACACCACCAAATGGAGACATGCCCAAGAAATTGGGATATATTGCTAAATAACTTGTTTTATAAAAGTGTTCTTCATTTTCCAGAACCTTATGAGTTTAGGGTAAGTTTACTCTAAGTGACTAAACACTTGGACGCTTCAGTGAACTAGGCTCTGAGCTCCTTGAGCTTTGTGGCTCTCTCAGAAACCCTCAGTCTAACAAAGGGATAGGGGAGGAATTGATGATGACTCTTCAGTACTATGGACAGCTCCTGCTGCCTGCCTGCCATGGAAAAGCTTCATCAACAGATTGTTAATTTCCCTCCTTTCTCCCTGAATAGCATTATACCTTCTGGCAAGAAGCAGTGTGCTGCATCCATCCATGCGATCTCACCTGTGGACATGTGGAGATGTCTAATGGGCTCCTGCTTTTTGCCCCACTGGGCTGTGACTGAGCAGGGAGACAGAGCTGTATAAGTTGCTAATTGCCTCAGCCTGTAACTCTTGAATGATGAAAAAGATTAAAAGGGAAGGAAAACAGCTATTATATCTCTTTCCTGAAAAAACTTGCACTGTGAAAGGCTCATTAACATCATTAGTGTTCCATTAACCTCTAGCCAGACAAATAAGCTGGAGGTAATTTCAGAGCATGGGGAGAAAGAGAAAGAGAGAAAGAAATTTAAAAATTATCCGGGTGTAGGTGACATTTTCCAGCTACCTCGATTGAACATTTGGACAGACACCAGCAACTTTACTTACTTTCATGCCAGTCTGGTATTGGAGTATAGCCAGAACTCTGGCTGCTAGGAAGCCCTGTAGGTACAATAGCGAGTGGGGAGATTCATTGATTGGGACAAAATGAAATTCATTTTAACACAACAACACATGAAATCTTGCAAAGGAACACTGTGTGATACAATACAAGCTTTAAAAATGTCTACTGTAAAATTATGTTCCATTGTTTGAACAAAAGGCTTTTCACCTTGTAATTTTTTTGCCATCACATTTTATTTTATTCTAATCCACACCTCCATGCCTGGCCCTCCTCCTTTGGTCCCCACTCACACAAATTCTACTGCAAATCTGGAAGCTGAATGTAAAGCATTGTTAAAACTATTAGTCATTTTAGATTTTCTTGTATAGAGAGGGAAGTTTTTTAGATGAGGACATATTTTAGATTTTATTTTGTATTCAAAATACAATGTGGATTTTTGTGACTCAGTTTTTCATTCTATAAAAAGACATTTGGAGTTTTCTAAATACTCCGTGTAAAAACTAGTAGATGTGTAAATGTTGATCAAAGTGGAATAATTAGTAAAACTTTAGTTTCACAATGGCCTAATATAAGTCTAAACAAATACCTAAGTTTATAATGTATGTCTCAAAGTAAAAATCCCATGATGACTATTAGAATAAAGTAGTGTTGTGGACTTATAATTAATTTTTATAAAAATGATTTTTATTATATCTTTATTTTTGTATTCAAGTATGAGAAGTTGATGACAATAACCAAGTTATCTTCAAGAGATATTCTACTCAGAAACCACTAATTATTCTCTCTCCCACTCCTCCAGAGTGGGGATGCTGGCTCTCTGCTGAGAACTTGATGTGGCACCAGAGTCTCCACTTTTCTGCTTCATAGCCCACAGCCATGAGTTTATCTCATTTAGAGATATATCAGAGTCTTCATTTACACAGACATACAACCTTGAATAGTCAAAAGCAAAATTGACCTAGTCTTAGAGCATGCATTTCCTGACATGTTCAAGATGTTTAACAGCCTTTCCCATCCCTTTAACAATTCTCTTAGCTGTTTAGCTTTTTGTCTTCAGAAGTTTTAGGTTTACAGTAAAATTTAGTAAAAAGGACAGAGATTTTACATATACCCTCTGCCCCTAACTCATGCATAGCCGCCCTCATCATCAACATCCCACACCACAGTATATGGATTTGATAAAATTGATGAGCCTACATTGACACATCATTTTCACCCAAAGTCCATATTTTACATTAGGGTTCACTCTTGGTGCTACACCTTCTATGGATTTTGCTAAATGTGTGATAATATGTATCCACCAGGATAATATCATACAGAATAGTTTCACTGCTCTAAAGTTCTGCCTATTTATTACTTCCTCTTAACCTTTAGAAAACACTTATCTTACTGTTTCTAAAGTTCGATTTTTCCATAATGTCACATAGTTGGGATCAGACAGCGTGTAGTTTTTTTTGCTTGTTTTGTTTTAAATCAGCTTCTTTCACTTAGCAATATACATTTTTTCCCCATGTCTTTTGATGGTTTGACAACTCCTTTCTTTTTAAGGCTGATTAATATTACAATGTCTGAAATTATCACACATTATTCATTCACCTACTAAAGGGCATCTTGGTTGATTCCAATTTTTGGTAATTACGAATAAACCTACCATAAATACTTATGTGCAGGTATTTGTATAGACGTAAGTTTTTACTTCATTTTGAATAAATATCAATTGAGCATTATGACTAAATCATATGGTTAGAGTATGTTTTGTTTTGTCAGAAATTGCCAAACTGTCTTCCAAAATGGCATACAATTTTCCATTTCAACAGCACTGTATGAGAGTTCCTGTTGCTCCTCACCCTCATCAGCATATGATATTGTCAGTGCTTGGGATTTCAGTCATATTACTAGGCAGATAATGGTGCTTCATTAATTTTGCTATTTTCTAATGGCATATGATGTTGAACATTTTTCCATATGACTACTTTCCACTTGTACATCTTTTTGGTGAGGTGTCTTCAGGTAGTCTGCCCATTTTGTAAATCAAGTTGTTCATTTTCTTGTTGTTGAGTTTTAAGAGTTGTTTGTATACTTTGGATAACAATTTTCAAAAAATAAGATGTGCCTCTTACAAATATTTTCTTCCAGCCTGTGACTTTTGTTTTTATTCTCCTAACAGCATCTTTCATATCGCAGAAATTGTTAATTTTAATTCAGTCTAGCTTGCCAATTATTTCATTCATGGATTGTGTCTTTGGTGTTATATCTTAAAAAATATTTACCATATCCAAGGACATCTAGGTTTTTTTCCCATGTTATTTCCTAGGATTTTGACTGTTTTGCAAATTTAAGTCTATGAGCTATTTTTAGTTAATTCTGGCAAAGTGGGTAAGGATTATGTCTATATTCTTTTTTCACAAGTGACTGTCTAGTTGTTCCAGCACTATTTATTGAGGACTATCTTTACTCCATTTTATTACCTTTGCTCTTTTGTCAAAGATTAATTGATTACATTTGTGTGGATCTATTTCTGGGCTCTCTATTCTTTTCCATTGATGCATTTGTCTACTGTCTTATTAATACTGTAGTCTTGATTACTGCAATTTTGTTGTAAGTCTTGAAGTGAGTTAATGTTAGTCTTACAACCTTGTTCTTCTCCTTCAATATTGAGCTAGCTATTCTAAGTCTTTTGCCTCTCCATATAAAGTTGGTTTTTCAGTATCCATAGAATAACTTGCTGAGATTTTATTTGGGATTCTGTTGAATATGAGTCAAGTTGAGAATAACTAACATTTTTATAATATTAAGATTTTCTATCCATGAACATGAATCGTCTCTCCATTCATTTAGTTTTCCTTTGATATTTTTGTAGCTTTCTTATTATGGAATTTGGGAGTTTTCCTTATATAGCTCTTGTATATATGTTATTATATTTGCCCCTATTTTATTTCAAGAACTGCTAATGTAAAAGGTAATATGTTTTTAATTTCAAATTCCATTTGTTCATTGCTAGTATATAGAAACATGATTGGCTTTTGTATATTAACCATGTATCTTGCACTTGCTATGATCACCTAGTTTTTGTTTTTTTTTTAAGATGTGAGGTACAATTCAGGGTTAGGTATATAAATGTTCATTATGCAGGTACCATTGTTGATGAGGTGTGCCCCTCCCTCCCTGGCAGTTTTCCTCAATTGCCAGTTCCACCTCCCCTCCCTTAGCAGTTTTCCACTCCCTTTCCTATAGTATTATGATAATTGTTCAAGGTCTGCTTATGAGTGAGAACATATGTTCTTTGTTGCTGCGATAGATCACTGAATATGATAGACTCTAAATCCATCCAAGTTGCTGCGAAGTCCATATGTTTGTCCTTTATGGCTGCGTAATATTCCATTGTGTATATACCACATTATTTTAGTCCAGCTCAGCTTCAGTGGGCAGCATGGTTGGTTCCATGTTTTTGCTATTGTGGAATACAGCTGCAAGAAACACATGTGCAGAGATTTTTTTTTTTTTTTGAGTTGGCGTCTTACTCCGTCGCCCAGACTGGAGTGCAGTGGCCACTTCCGGCCACCGCAGCCTCGACCTGCTGGGCTCTGGCGATCCTTCCGCCTCAGCCTTCCGAGTAGCCGGAACTACAGGCGTGTGCTACCATGCCCGGCTAATTTTTTTGATGTATTGTAGAGATGAGGTTTCGCCTGCCCAGGCGAGTCTCGAACCCGCGGACTCAGGCAATCCACTCACCTCAGCCTCCCAAGGCGCGGGATTACAGGCTGAGCCACCGAGCCCGGCTGAGATTTCTTTTTTGTAGAATGATTTGTGTTCCTCCGGATATATTCCCAATAATCACCTAGTTGTTTTATTGTTTCTTCTTTGTCTATTTTTCTGCATTTTCTATATAGTGGATCATGTCATTGACAAATAGATAGTTTTATTTCTTCCTTTCCAATATGCACACCTTTAATTTCCTTTTCTTGTCCTATTGCATTAGCTAGGACTTCCAATACAATGATGAAAAGCTGTGGTGAGAGAAAGCATCTTTGACGTCTTCCTGATTTTAAAGCAGAAGCTTCAAGTTTCTCACCACTAAGTATGATGTTTACTGTAGGCTTTTTGTAGATTTTCTTTATCACACTGATAAAGTTTCCCTGTATTCCTAGTTTTCTGAGAGTTTTTACTATAAATGAGTGTTGAATTTTGTAAAACTTCTGATTCTGCATTTATTGATGTGATCATGTGATTTTTCTTTTTTAGTCTGTTGATGTGATGGATAACATTAATTGTTTTTGGAATATTCAACCAGCCTTGCATACCTAGAATAAAAGTGGTATATACTTCTTTTATGCATTGTTGAAAATTCACTTTGTTGCTATTTTGTTGAGACTTTTGCTTCTATCTTCAGGAGAAATATTGGTTTATAGTTTTCTTGTAATGTCTTTTATGATTTTGATATGAGGGTAATGCTCACCTCATAGAATGAGTTAAGAAGTATTTTTTCCATTTCTATCTTCTGAAAGACATTGTAGAGGTTCTGATATAACTCCATCTTAAATATTTGGTAGAATTCACTGGTGAAACCATTCGGGCCTGGTTCTTTCTGTTTCAAAAAGCTATTAGCTATTGATGCAATGTCTTAAATTTATATAGTATTATTCAGATTGTTTATTTCTTCTTGTGTGAGTTTTGGCAGATGTGTCTTTTAAGAAATTGGTCTGTTTCATTTAGGTTATTGAATCTGGGGACATAGGATTGTTCAGAATACTTCTTTATTATAATTTTAATGTTCATGGGTTGGTAGTGATGTCCTTTCTTTCATTTCTGATAGTAGTAAATTGTGTCTTCTCTCTTTTAAATCTTAATTAGCCTGGCTAGAGGTTTATTGATTTTATTGATCCTTTCAAGGAAATAGTTTTTGGTTTTATTGATTTCCTGTGTGGATTTTCTCTTTTCAATTTCATTGATATTTGCTCTAATTGTACTATTTGTTTTCTTCTGCTTACTTTGAATTTAACTTGCTTTTTTTCCCTGATTTCCTAAGATGGTAGCTTAATTTATTGATTTTAAATCTATCTTCCTTTCTAACATGTGCATTCAGTGCTATAAATCTTCATCTGAGCATTCTTTTAGCTGTATCCCACACATTTGATAATTGTATTTTAATTCAAATTATTTTAAAATTTATCCTGAAATTTCCTCTTTGACCGTGTGTTATTTAGAAGTGTATTGTTGGCCGGGCTCGGTGGCTCAGCCTATAATCCTAGCACTTTGGGAGGCCAAGGCGAGTGGATTGCCTGAGCCCGCGGGTTTGAGACCAGCCCAGGCAACTTGGCGAGACCTCGTTTCTACAATAAATCAAAAATTAGTCAGGCATGGTAATGTGTGCCCATAGTTCTGGCTACTTGGAAGGCTGAGGTGAAAAGATCGCCTGAGTCCAGCAGGTCGTCACTGGAGTGGCTGTGTGTGTGCCACTGCTCTCCAGGCTGGGTGACAGAGTGAAACTACAACTCAAAAAAATAAAAAGTGTATTGTTTAGTCTACACGTGTCTTGAGATTTTTCAGTTACCTTTCTGTTATTGATTTCTAGTTTAATTTTATTAGTCTGGGAGTAGACATTGCACAATTTCTATCCTTTTAAGTTTGTTGAGGTGTGTTTTCTGTCCCAGAATGTGGTCTATTTTGATGAATGTTCCATGTGAGCTTGAGAAGGATGTATGATCATCTTTTGTCAGATAAAGTAGTCTGTAGATGTCAATTATATCCAATTGATTAATGACAGTGTTGAGTTAAACCATGTTCATACTGATTTTCTGCCTATTGAATCTGTCCACTTCTGATAGAGGGGTGTTAATATCTCCAGCTATCATAGATAATTGGATTTATATATTTCCTCTTGCAGTTCTATCAGTTTTTGTCTCACAGATTTTGCTGTTCTGTTGTTAAATGCATACACATTGAGGATTATTATGTCTTCTTGGAATATTGGCTTGCTTCTCATCATGTATTGCCTCATTTTTATCCCTGATAACCTCTGAAGTCTGCTCTCTGAAATTAATATAGCCACTCCTACTGTATTTGATTAGTGTTAACATGGCATATCTTTCTCCATCCCTTTACTTTTAATGTGTATATAGCTTTATATTTAAAGTGACTTTCTGTAGATAATGTATACTTGAATATTGTTTTCTGGTCCACTCTGATAATTTCTGCTTTCTAATTAGTGTATTTAGACCATTGATCTTTAAAGTGATTATTAATAGTTGGGTTAATTGCACCGTATTTGTTATTGTTTTCTATTTTTTGCCCTTGTTCTTTGTTCCTATTTTTATCTTCCACACCTTTTCTTCCTTTTGTGATTTTAGTTCCAAGTTTTATATGGTCCCATTTTCTTCCCAGCATCTTCTTAGCATATTAATTATACTTTTTAAAAAACAAAACTGTTTTTAGTGATTGCCATAGAGTTGCACTATACATTCACAACAAATTTAAGTCAATTTTCAGATAGCACTACACCCAATTCATAAGTATGAAATATCATAAAGGTAATGCAAGTACCCTATAGTAACAGAATATTCCTAATGTCCTTCTCCATCACTTACATCATTACTGTTATTCTTTTCATTTATACATAAGCACCCACATGCATGCACAAATCCATTGTTGCTATTATTACTTTGAACAAACCATTATCTGTTAGATCAATTAAGAATAAGAAAACTAAAATTTGTAATTTATCTTCACTTATTCATTCTTCAGTGTTCTTCCTTTCTTTATGTAGATCTGAGTTTTTGACTTCTTTTAACATTCTTGCAAAGCAGATCTTTTCTAAGAAAGTATTTATATCTTCTTCACTTTTGAAGAACAATTTCATAGGATACAGAATTATTGGCTAGTGTGTGTTTTTCTTTTTCTCTCAACACGTCACATATTCCACTCTACTGTCTTTGTGCTTGCATTATTTCTGAAGAGAAGTCAGATGTAATTTTTATCTTTTCTCCTCTATAGGTAAGGTAATTTATTCCTCTGAATAAATTTCTATAATTTTTTACGTTTTTTTTTTAAATTTTAGTAAGAATGTTTAGCCTTTTTCAATTATAATTTATGGCTACTGCATCAGTAGTTCCAAATAAAATCTTTCACTTCATTAACATGTTAAATAAATTTTTTGAGTGCGCACAGTGGCCCATACCTATAATCCCAGCACTTTGGGAGGCTAAGGTGAAAGGATGACTTAAGCCCAGGAGTTCAAGATTAGCCTGGGCAACACAGCAAGACTTCGTATCTACAAACTATCAAATAATTAGCTGGGCATGCTGGTGAGCACCTGTAGTCCCAGCTACTCAGGAAGCTGAGGTAGAAGGATCACCTGAGCCCAGGAGGTTGAGGCTGTGGTGAGCTGTGATCATGACACTGCACTCCAGACTGGGTGACAGAGTAAGACCCGGACTCAATTTTTTTTTTTTAATTTCTCTTCTCTCTCAGATTTGGGAAGTAAATTTTAAACTTATTTTAACTTGGGTGAGTTAGAGTAAGTTCAGATTTATAAATAGATAAGCTTACTGTATTCTCTTTTGAAACTATTAAACCCAACCTTTCATGTATTTACTTCCTCCCTGGAAAATATGTACTAATTATTAGGTATTTTTCAAAACACCAATGATTTAAATACCATGATTTTCCCCTAACTTTCCCCCAATTCTGAGATGATCTCATGCCTACCATTTGGTTTCTTAGGTCCTGTGGTCTTTACTCTGTCATGATCACCCCAAACAGAAATGTATGTGCAGCTGCAAAAAGCATTACATCAAAATAGTCCTAGTTTCAGCAAATTGGACCAACGAAACTACTTTATTGGAAGATGTGACTAGAAAGCATTTTGTTTAGTAGATGAGGAAGTATATACAATGTATTGTGTATTGATCCAGTGAGATACTGTCCGGCACCAACAGAAAAGCTCCATGAACAGTGTGCCAATGCTGAACCTTAACACAACCATGTTATGTAGATTTCCAGTATCTACTGACATTGCTGGTTTTCCCTTGGGACTATAATGCACTATGTGATGGGATAACTTAATTCCAGTGCACACAAAATAGAGATCTGTGGTCTAAATACCATCAGCCAGATGAATAAATATTTGCTCAAACTTGCTGATATTTGAATGCCCTGCTTCACTAGAGTAAAAAATTTAACATTCTATCCCAATACTCTCTTTACATTCATGTTGTCATGAAATCTCCTTTCCAAGCTCAAACATCTGTTATATGCATGCTTCAAGACCCTGCTATTGCAAACTTGTTTCCAACATCTCAAGAGAACTTTAAGGCAGGTGTTTGAATGTGTAAGCATATAGTTCATTCCAGACATTGGTTCCCTAATAAGTTGTCGTTTGGTACTGTCTTTCTCTCTCCTGCTGTTTGAATAAGCAAGGACTCATACTTAGTTTAGGTGATTTGAGCATTTATCCAGACCCTTGCAGCAAGATAGAAGTTGAAGCACATAGTCAAATATTAGGGTAAACAATTCAAAAAATGTTTCTGAGCAACTTTCATCTGTAGAAACATCAACAATAACCATGTGTTACCTGCTCTAGGTCATAGAGAGGGAGGCACTGCAAGGATTGACAAACTGGAGTTATTTGCAAAAGGACCAAAAAGTTGACTATGGCTCTTTAAGGAAATTATCATGGATTGTAGACTTGAAAATAATACCTAAACATTTGCCCCTGGTATGGTGGATTTTTATTAGGAGTTTTCAAAGTCCTAAATATTATATAATAAATTTGGTCTTTAAGCAAACTTACATTACCCAAATTCACTTTGTGCTAAATATTTTACTATGTCTCACATCTTGACTCAAATATATACCACTTATTTTTATTTAAAGAAACTTTTATCTGAAGGCCTCAAAAGCAAAGTAATTAACAGCTATTCTCACATCACCCAGTACCGGTAGGTAATTATAGCTGCATCTGTGTTGTGTGTGTGTGTGTGTGTGTGTGTGTGTGTTTACTGAAATACTTTATCCCAGGCCCAGATAAGTAGAATACTATTAAAATAAGGCTGATGTTTAGACACACCAGGGCTCGTGGGTTTTAGCACTTAGATCACAGTTAGCAGGAAAAAAATGACCACCTAGCCAATGCAGTTACGTGAACATATTCATCTACTCATATTCCTGACTTTGACTTAATTTTATATTGTCTATAATATGAAAATTAAGATTTATCTTTTCTGTTTTTTAAATGAATTGAATTGACTGAAGTTAATGCAGAGATAACATTTGCATTATTCCTTCTTATCCTACTGCATTCAAGAACTCTGATGGCTCTTGTTAAAAAAAATTAAGTGCAGATTTCTAACTTCTAACCTATAAAATTTATACTCAACCTCAATCTGCCATTTTACCTGGAAAAAAAGGCCACCTACTCCATTGAATCCTGTATTTTTGTAAGCTATATTTAAGGCATACTTGCTATTCACCCACTACTTGTTTCTGAGACAAAGATATGGGTTTGAATCTAGGTAGGCTCCATTTTGTGAGTGTAATACCAATTTCATCGATCACTGTGGGCATTAGGTGAGACTCTAATAATAAATTGCATGAGTGTGCTAGATACATAGCAGGTGTTCAATAATTACAGTTACTAGGTATTTATCAAGGATTTCTGTCGCAAGTTGCAGACTTTAACTCAAACTTGCTTCAGAAAATAGTGAGATTTATTAGATGAACACTGGGTATCTCTTATAACTAAACTATAGGATGAGAATGGATGTAGTTGGATCTTGAGGATAAATAGCACAAGGAACTCAAATGTTGTTACTCGTCTCTCTCTCTCTCTCTCTCTCTCTCTCTTCTCCCTCCCCCTGCTCTCCCTCTCTTTCTCTTCCCCTCCTCCTTCCCCTCTCCCTCTTCCTCTCCTCTCCTCCCCTCTTTCTTTATTCTCTCTCCCCCACCTTCTTTGCTCCTTCCTGTGTGTTGGATTTCTTTCTCTCATTTTGTAGACCAACCTTCTCACATGAAAACAAGACAATTAACAATTCTTAGCCGGGCTCGGTGGCTCAGCCTGTAATCCCGTGCCTTGGGAGGCTGAGGTGAGTGGATTGCCTGAGCTCGCGGGTTCGAGACCCGCCCAGGCAACTTGGCGAGACCTCATCTCTACAATAAATCAAAAACTAGCCGGGCGTGGTAGTGCGCACCTGTAGTTCCGGCTACTGGGAAGGCTGAGGCGGAAGGATCTCCAGAGCCCAGCAGCTCAGGCTACGGTGGCCGGAAGCGGCCACTGCACTCCAGTCTGGGCGACGGAGTGAGACTCCAACTCAAAAAAAAAAATAATAATAATAATAATTCTTGCACTTTATTGTGTGACTGACACATATTCTCTGTAGTTCTCAGTCCAAAAATTTCAAGGAAAGTTTTTATTTTGTCCACCTTGTATTAGATGCCTATCCTTTTACCATTTACCTTGTTCTGTTTGTGCTACCATAACATAACACCATAGACTGGGTAATATATAAACAATAGAAATTTATTTCTCATAGTTCTGGGGGTTGCAAAGTCCAAGATCAAGGTGTTGGGAGGTTGCTATCTAGTAAGGAATGCTCTCTGCTTCCAATATGGCACCTTGTTTTGGCATCCTCCAGAGGGGACAAATGCTGTGCTTTCATGTGGTAGGAGGGGCTAACTCACCCCCTCAAGCCCATTTATGAAGTCACTAATCTCATCCCTGACTGCTCTATCCTTATGATCAAATCATCTCCTAAAGTTCTCACCTCTTAATACTATCACAGGATGATTAAGTTTCAACACACAAAATTTGGGGAACATTCATCACACAGCACCAATTAACTGTAGCCAAGCTAGCAGGGTCATATACTATATACATGGACATTAAGACCATACATCTGTGTACTGGAAATTAATCTCAGAAAGAATTATTATCAGATCAAAAATGCCAAGAGTTAGCCACTAAAATTATTGTAGAATCTGAGCAAAAAAAAGAGCAAAATTAAATCCCTATCCTTAAATTAGTTAAGGCCTAATTGGGCAGACTGATAATCATAGAGTTACAAAGTAATGTGTTAAGGGTAGAAGATCTCCCAGGCAAGAAGAGTATCATTTACAAGAGAAACTAGAGAAATATTGCTGTCTCTGGAAACACCCTGGTGATTTACCATGACTGTATAGTGTTCCAATAGGTCCTGCATAAATGGAGAAATATTAGCCTGAAAGCACTGCTAGATATACATCTTGTAAAGACATTTCTGAGATGTGAAGGGAATGGATAATAGATTGTAGATAGTGAAATCTCCTCAAATATTTCCACTAGAAGTATTATATTATCAGATTAGCTTTTTAGAATGATCATTTTGATCATGTGGAGGGGAAGAGGCACAGCAACCTAGGAGAATCTGAATAACCTGGGTGAAATACAACAAGAGTGTCAACTATGGAACTGAAGCAAAAAATGATTCCCGAGATGGTAATGAGGCAGAAATAATAGGGTGTGTTGGCAAATCAAATTTCTGAAAGAAGAAAGAAGCCATTGAGTGTGACACTCAAGGGCTGTCACAGGCGTGAGATGGCTGGGATAGAAAATGGAAGAGAAGAGCCAGATTTAAGAGAGAAAGATGTTGAGCTCACACTTGGATATGTTGAGCTTGAAGTATTTGTGAAGTATGGTTTCAATCCACCTTCAACTCTTCTTTGCTTCCCCTGTCTTAAACAACATTAAATTTCTATTAGTTCTTCAGACTTGCTGTGCAGGACATTTGTGTATTCTGATTTCAGGGTGTTTTCCTCTACATTTTACTAAGTTAAGTGCAACTTATCCCTGAATTGCAGTTCAATAATTATTTCCTCTGAGAATTCTTTCTGTTTCCCCTTATCATGTGATGTCATGGCTCCAGGAACCTCTCTTTCACAGCATTACCACAGTTATTATTTGGGATTTTGTCAAAAAGAAAAACTGAAGCAGCTATTGGTAAAAATGACAAGAAAGACTATAAAAGTCTATTGCAACAAGGGTCAAGACTATAATAATAGGAGAGAAAGACTGAACTCAACTGTAAATATAACAGAGACAAGCAGAGGTTTACAGTTGGTGGGCAAGGTAAGAGAGTGAATAGACAATTGTTAAGAAGAATTTGGTTAGGTATTTAGGGTAGAGGAAGAGGAGCTTGTTTCAATAATAAGGGTGTAAGAAATTCTCCATAAACTGGCTTAGCAGAATTATTTGCTAAAGCTGGGCCAAGGACGAGGCCTAGTAGAGAAAAAGGTTCAGAGGAGCCTGATTAAAGTTTGGTCAAGGCAAAATCCTTGTCAATTTACCTGTGAGAGTTTTTTTGTTTTTTGTTTTTAAAGATAATTTATGTATCTCCCACTACAAAGTAAGCTCCATTAGGAGAGAGATTCTGTTAACTTTGCTTGCCCTTTTTTATTCCCATCACCTAGAATAGTGCCAGATACATGGCCAGGCACATGCTCGATAAGTATCTGATTATTAAATCATGGAAAGCAGATGTCAAGTTTGGGGTCTAATTCCTCCAGCTTCAATCCCTTTCCTTATTGTCTCTACCTAACCATAAACCACTGGGCTTTTGAAGGGTAAGGGTAGCCGAAGTCCCCTTCTCAACAAAACTTTTTTTAATAGTGTTAGTTCTAAGTGAGGTCCATCTTCCTGAACTTCAACAAGTCGTTATCTTCTATGCTATTTATCAGACACTTAATTGAATTCTTCCTTATTTCTTAATGAATTCAGTTATGTTACTCCCACAACTCAATTATGTGCCCTTAGAGAGCAGGGACCTTGTCAGAAGCTTTTTGTTTTACCCAAAGGCTAAAGCACAAGAGTATGTTGCTATTGCTTGGTAGATGCTCTGTAAATATCGCCAAACAAGTGAGTTAATTCATTAAGTAATACAGTTAATACTTAGCCCTAAAGATTTATAACTAACAAGGAGTATAGAATAAATATTTATAATTTTGTACACAAAAATAACATCGAGGTAAGTAAAATTCTCTTCAAAGAAGTTGCCCTAGGAGATGGTACCACTGCTATTAAAATATATTCATCCCTCAAAATCTTCTCAGAATCCCTCTTTTGGCATAACGTATGCTTGTCTGACATATTTCCAGATGCTATCTGTATATCTTTACTTGTCACATAGTAGCAATGATTTCAACAGGCACTTGGTTCTGTTAGCTTACTGTTATCAGAGAGAATGGCTCAAGATCAGCCATTTCTTTCTTTCTTTTTTTTTTTTTTTTTTGGCACTTGTCCTTCAGAATTTAATTGGCTTAGATCCAATAATTCTATGTTGTAGGTCAAATCATTCCATTACACTATGACACATTTGGCAATCAATGCATATCAGCAGGTACACCTAGAAATCAAATTACTTAATATTAGTCATCCTATGGGAATTTGGGGATATATTTTTATTGTTTGGTTAGATTTTTTTTTTTTTTTTGAGTTGGAGTCTCATTCCATCATCCAGGCTGGAGTACAGTGGCACACATGCTCATGGCTACCCCAGCAATAACCTGCTGGGCTCTGGCGTTCCTTCCACCTCAGCCTTCCAAGTAGCCAGAACTATAGACGCATGCTACCATGCCTGGCTAATTTTTGATTTATTGTAGAGACGAGGTCTTGCCAGGTTGCCCAGGCTGGTCTCAAACCCACAGGCTCAGGCAATCCACTCTTCTCGGCCTCCCAAAGTACTGGGATTGCAGGCTGAGCCACCGAGCCTGGTCAGGATGGATTATTGATATTACTTACTTTGAAATTATTCTGGGATGAAATTACAGTAGTCATGCTTAATATATTAAAATATGGATACTTGATTACCCATTATCCCTGGCATTGCCAGTTCTACCCTTCACTCAGATGGTGGCCAAAACATTCGGATTGTTCTGGGTTGGTAACACAGACTACCTGCATTCCAGAAACATATCTTGTATCTAGATCTTGCATCTTGTTCCACTCTCACTTAAAGTCCAGTTGCCAAAAGAGCTACTTATCCAGGTTATGTAATCAATTATTACTTGAATTAAATCAAGATGACTGCATGTTTTAGCCTTATAACAATTCTTATGACAATCACTTTTGGTATTGTAACCTAATTCATTGTAAGCCAATGACAAAAGAAACAGATAATAAAAGTTACTTTTTTATATGGAAGGGTATTTCTGAGGACAGTATCCATTGACAGCTCACTATTTTCAAGGTTGTGGCCTGCATGATCCCACATCATGGGAAAGGCATTCAAGGTCACTTGTATCTTGCCCATTGTATGGAAGAGGAAATTGAGGCTTACAGAGATTATATAATGTGATAAAGTAACCAAGTAAGAGGCAAAGGTGAAACTCTTAAGAGTCTGCTCTCAAGGGGTAATGGACAATCATGGAATTCTCTAATAATTCTCAGTACTGAGAAAAACTGTGCTTCTTCTGAGTACGGCCTCATTTTTCCTTTATGGACTACCTGTCTACAGTAAGTAACAGTGCTTTTCTCTTTTTTTATGTTAATCACACAGTCAGATTTTCCATCTACTGTTAACATTAAGACAAGACTGTCACGTGAATTTTTGTACTAACTTCCTATGTAGTTGTATTATATTTCTTACCCTTATCTTCTCATCACATGCATTTTCTCTTACATTTATTTTATTGGGCTATATAGTAGATACTTTTACATGCTGTCTCAAATCCAATTTGATAATTATAGTAGTCACCTATAATATCTACTAACAATCTAGTAAGTGAGTTCGGATTTTACAGATGAGGACTCTGAAGTTTCTAGAGCATAATTCTTCTTCCACATAAGATTACTCAGCTAGTCAGTGTGAGACAGTGCCTTTGCCTGTCCAACTTAATTGCATACTTCTTCAGCATTCTAAGAGAAGGCAGCATTTCCCAAACATTGTTCTCTGGTACACTAGGATCTGAGATGTATTAATAGATGCTTTTAAAAATGAATTTTAAAAGGGTCTGTAGTCAAATATATTGGACAAATTGTGTATAACGTATCTGTCTCGAGGAGTCACAAAAAATTAATATGTTAAACTATGAAGCATAGCAGGTTAAACTGATGTATTTTATAAGTCTATTTTCTTTTCACTTGAAATGCTTATTAACATTTTCTAGGAAATTGCTATTTTAAAAAGCACAACTTGGAAAATGTTGGTAAATGGAATAAAAATGTTGAAAAAGAGACATAAGCAGCAATTCAACCCTAGTCTCAGCTCTCTGCTAACCAGCATGTGACCTTCACTCAGTCACTTAACCTTCTGTGTCTCAGGTTTGTCACCTGTTAAATTATGGGTTTGAACTTGATTATCTCAACTACTCCTCTCAGTGCTAACATTTTTGATGTTTGACTCTAAGCACAATCACATTTGAGGCAAGGTCAAGTGTAAACTTAGGTTCTCAAGCTTAATGTTGCATTCAGAAGAGTTTTGATTTAAGAATAACCTCAGAAAAAGGAAGGAAATCCCACCATTTGAGACAACATGGATGAACCTGGAGAGCTTTGTGCTAAGTAACACAGGCCTGACACAGAAAAGCAAATATGGCATGAGTTCACACATGGAATCTATAAAAGCTGAATGCACAGAAACAGAGAGCAAACCTGTGGTTACACAGTTTATGGTGGGGAAATCGGAGATGTTGGTCAGAGGGTGCAAACCTTCAGTAACAAGATGAATGGTTCCTGATCTACTGTGCAGCATGAGTGGTGATGGATGTGCTATTAATCTGATTGTGGTATTACACAATGTATGCATATATCAAATCATCACATCATACACCTTGAATATATTCAATATTTATTTGTCAATTAAGTATTTTATTTATTTAAGCAGTATTTTCAGCTGCAGGAAGATGGAGAAAGGGGAGGACATTTATCAGACAAACTAGAACTTGAACTTATCTGCATTTCCTTTCTTATTTATATTATTCTGCAAGTTGTTGGAAGCTCAGAGAAAAAAATGGAAGACATAAAAAAGTTGATGTCCCTTGCAAAATTGAAAAAAAAAATCACATCACATTTTATGTTAGGCTTTTAAAATGGGGGAAAAATAATTACACCTCAAATTGAGAACATCGTTTGACTGTAATATCTCTTTTCAAGCAGATTCTACTAATTCCAGATTTAGAAAATGAAAATGTGTTCATAGAAACCATCAGAGCAAGGCAGATGGAATAAGGTATTTGAAAAATCTTAAGACTGTGCTTGAATTATCACTTTTGGATCTGCATATTTGAAATATATTGTTAAAAGGCTTTCTCTGGCACTGTTTTACACCATCTTCTGAAATGCACAGAGGGGGATCATTAACTGTCCTTTATTTTCTCTGGTGATAGAACGAAAAAGGAGGGATTTCAACTGCAGCAGAAAGGAGTTAAGTTAGACATTAGATGAACTGACAGGTTAATTAAACAATGCAACTACCTTCCAAAGATTCCTAGGTTACTGTGATTTAACATATACCCGATCTTCTAGATTGCCATCTACTTGTATAATTCATTCTCAGGTCAGACGTACACTAGAACCCAGGAAATCTTTCTCTTTTATACCCTTACTGACCTAGAATACCTGTTTAGGTCTTTGGCTAAATTCCAAGTCATCTTTGAGGTGCACATGGATCTTTCATTTTGTTGCTTTTTGGGTGGCGGGGACATGTGATCTTTAATTCATGTAACACTCTATTACATATTGCTCTTTTGTCATCAATAACATATGCCTTGGTGCTCTATTATATGAGAATACAAATAATGTTCAACAGGCTGCAACACTGCCTTGTTAGTGAAATGCTAGGTATGGTTTGTCTTGCCAAATGTATTGAAAGGTCTTTCAAATCAATTCAACAAATAGAGTTTTTGCTCTATATGTAGGGTACCAAAAGGATCATAAAGATAAAAACAACACCGACTCTGATCTCAAAGAGCTTAGTGTCTGGTGTAGGGAATGGCAGTCACACAGCTCATTAAAACGCAGAGCAGGATGTAACACAGCTGTGGTCAAGACAGAAAGGAGGTGGTATATGTAGGAGGTGATGAGGGTGAGCTTCATGGAAGAGAAGCATTTGAGCGCAGAGTATGGATTGGGTCTACCCCTGGCAGATCTGTAACCCTATTGTGTAACACAATGCCTGGGACATGGTAGGTGCTCAGGAAATGCATTGAGCTGCATCAATCAATGAAGAGAAAAATACATGTTTACAGGTGAAGGCATGAAGAAGGTGGGATCTAAAAGAAGGGATATGCATCAACATCAAATAATAAGGAGCTCATGTAATTAGATATTACATAAAGAGAAAGTGAAAGAGATACACTTGGAAGTGTAGGAACAAGATATTTCAGTCCTTGAACGGTATAATGTGTGGTTTAATCTTTATTCCATAGGTAATGAAAACAAAGTTGGACTTTGAGCAGATGAACAATATGGACAAGGTTGTTGATGTCAATATTTTTATATCATGATTCTTATAATAAATCTATTTGTATGGTAGGTGCTCACTCACGCTTGAATTTGAGTTCTAATTAAAATGGCAATATTTTAAATAGAAAATATGAGAGTTATGCTATATAACCACAGATACAACAGGTGATCTCACACTCGCTGTGCAGAAGGACATGGAGACCCCATGAGGTTAGCAAGAGAGCCAGGATTAGAACCCAGGCCTCTCCTCACCTGGGCCAGGTCCCAGGCCCCTGACTGCCTGAGGTTTCTGAGGTCTTTTCCATAATGATGTGCAGCATGCCCCAAATATATTTCCAAGCCAAGTCTTCCATTTCATTTTAAAGGATGAAATGTGCTTCAAGTTTTCAAGCGTAGATACCCTCAAGAGATGCCTCAGTCAATATTTGCCTGCCTGGTACGAAGTTCTCTATGTAGAAGCTGAATCTCTCAGCTAAAGCTTAACATCACTTTACGGAAAACTAAACCTTGAATGTGAAAATTGACCTTCATCAAAGTTTAATTATACATCTTAAAACATTGATGGTTAAGAATGATGAAAATCAAGCAGTGTTTATTGAGTGCCTAGGGTGTGCAAGGCAGTTCAGGGGTCTAGAGGGTGGGCTTTGGAGAACTGCCCAGGTATGAATCCTCTGCTACTTCTTAGGTGTTTGTTCATAGAGGAGCCATTATTTTCCAATAGTTACTTTTCTTGTCTATAAAATGAGACTAATAAAACCTACCCTACAGGTCTCTTCTGTGGCTAGATGCAATGTGTAATCCGATCTCCGCTTGCCAGTTAAAAAAAGTCAAGACAGGTCTGTGCTCTCAAAGAATTAGGGAGACAAGGTGAGAGCATACAAAAAGTTAATTAGTAACAAAAGATTAAAATAACAATTTCAGATAACAATAGCAAAGATGTCACAAGGCTGTATAAGATTAATTGCCAAACGAATTTTTTACACAATAAGAATTCAAAGAAAGGAGAGACTATTTAAGATACGGATGTCTCCCAAATTCATTACCCCTCATCCCACCCCCTTCTGTGAGGGGACTCCTTACTGCCACAAGGTGAGCTGTCCAGGATGCAGGACTCCAGGATGCAGAACACTGTTCGTGCAGGACTCCAGGCTCGTCCTGAGAGTATCTGGCACTCTACCCAGGCTTCCCGTCGTGGCCACATGATCTCTACGTCCCCAATAATGAAGCCATGTTCACATGAATATCCCCTCATAATACCCAGAACACAAAATGATTGTTCCCGTGATAATGGATTACCAGGTCTCTTGACTGCAAGTGGCGAAAATGCAACTCAATCCAGCTTTGAAATGTGAATTTATGGCCAGGTGTGGTGGCTCTCATCTGGAGTTCCAGCACTTTGGGAGGCCAAGGTAGGAGGATCACTTAAGCCCAGGAGTTTGAGACCAACCTAAGCAACATAGTGAGACCTTGTCTCTACAAAAATTCAGAAAATAGCTGGGCATGGTGGCACAGGCCTGTAGACCTGGCTACTTGAGAGGCTGAGGTAGAAGGGGCGCCTGAGCCAGGAGATCAAGCCTGGGATGAGTGCCACTGCCCTCCAACCTGGTCAACAGAGCAAGACTCTGACTCAAAAACAAAAAAGAAGAGAGAGGAGAAGAAAGAGAAGAGGAGGGAGGGAGGAAGGGAGGGAAGGAAGAAGGAATTTGTTGGTTCAATGGTTGGAACAAACCATGGGTCAAGGGCCCTCACAGGGCTCCCCATCCCTTCCCTGAGCTGGTGGCGAGGGTGCCAGCTCCCTCCAAGGCTAGTGACTAAATCCAAGGCCTCTGTTCCTCCCAGTACCCTGAGGCTAGGGGAGTGGGACCATGTGAATGGCAGTCCTGCCAAGGTCACAGGGAAGGGCTGTCTCAAAGCAAAATATTCGGGACTGACAGAATAGCATGCAGGTCCACTTCTGGGCAGATCCCAGAGTGTTGGTCCTTTCTGTTTATCAGCGAAGATAGAGGAAAAGCAGAAAAGAAAGCTCTGATGACTGTGTATGCCTACTCGGCATGAGGGTGTGTGTGTATGGTGTGTGGCATGTGTGGGGTGTGAGTGTATAATGTGCCCATGTGTAGTAGATATGTGTGGTGTGTGTGGTATGTTTGTGTTGTATATATGTATGTGGTATATGTGTGTGTGGTATGTGTGATGTGAGTGGACATGTGTGGTGTGTTATGCATGTGGTCCACGTGTGTTTCTGTGGTGTCATGTGTGGCAGGTGTGTTTCTGCAGTGTGTGTGTGGAATCTGTGCTGTGTGTGCTTGTGTGGGGAGCATTTGTGAGGTGTGGGGCGCATATGTGAGGTGTGTGTGGTATATGTGTTTGTGTGAGGTATGAGTATGCATGTGTGGCATATATATTGTGTGTGTGATATGTGTGTAATGTGTGTATGTAGTCCATGTGGAGTGTGTACATGGTGTGTGATGTACAATATGGGATTATTTGTGGTATATGTGGTGTGTGAGAATGTGGTGTGTGTCGTGTGGTGTGTGTGGTCCATATGTTATGTGTGTGGAGTGTGATGTGTACTTTGGGATTGTATGTGTGTGGTATGTGTGATGTGTGCTTTGGGATTGTGTGTGTTCTTTGGGATTGTTTGTGAGTGAGGCACCAGTGGCGCAATGAATAACGCATCTGACCACAGATCAAAAGACTGTTTGCGGTATGTGTGGCATGGTGTATGTGTGTGGTGTATATTCTGTGCTTTGGGATTCTGTGTGGTGTGGTATGAGATGTGTACTTTGGGATTGTGTGTATTGTGATGTGTGTACAGTGTGTAAATGCATGCTTTGAGATTGTATGGGTGTGCGTAGTGTCTGATGTGTGCTTTGGAATTGTGTGTGTGTGATTTATGTTTTGGGAGTGTATGTGTGTGGTCTGTGTGCCTGTGTGTGCAGGATGTGTGCATTGTTATTGTGCATGGTGTGTGATGAATGCTTTGGGATTGTGTGTGTGTGGTCCATGAACACGTGTGTGCAGTGTGTGATGTGTGCTTTGGGATTATGTGTATTTGTTATCTGTATGTGTGTGGTGTGTGATTTGTGTTTGAGGAGTGTATGTAATCTGTGTGCATGTGTGTGCAGCATGTGATGTGCGTGTTGAGACTGCATGGTCGGTGTGTGTGATGTGATGTCTGCTTTGGGAATGTGTGTGATGTGTGTGTCCGCGTGTGTGAGCAGTGTGTGATGTGTGTTTTGGGGTTATGTGTGTGTGTGTATGTACATGTATGCGTGTGTAGCGTGTACCGTGCTGTGAAGGAACGCGGGGCTGGCCTCCCTGACCCCGTGTCGCTGTGGGTGCGGTGGGTGGCGGCTCGGGGGACTCCCGCCGTGGCGGACGAGGTGCGGGCTGTCCCGCGCTCCCCAATCCCTGTGCCCGCTGTCGCGTCTTCTGCCACGCTCCTGCTCTTGAAGAGGAAGCTTGGTGCGGAGGGTCCTCAAGTCCGGGAAGGGTCGTGACCTCCCTGGGTCAGCGGGCCGGGCAGGCGCGAGCGGCGGGACGCCCGGGGTCGCGGGGAGTCCCGCGGGGACCGCGACCTGCCTCCAGGCCAGCGCTGGTTGAACGGGCTCAAGGGAGATCCAGTCCCCAGAGGAACCGTGCCGAGGGCCGGTGCGCTCCCTGCGCGCAGACCCAAGGGAGCGGGGAGGAACGGTCCTCCGACGCGGCACGGACTTGGCCTCCTCTGGATCCTGCGAGGTGAAGAACCGGCTTGCCACCTGTCCCCAAGCTCCAGTGGGGGGAACGTTCTGCCTTCTGAGGCCTCTAGAGTGATCCGGGACTCTCTGGATAGTTCAGACGCTGGCCTCCCTCTAGAGACTGGACTGGGCATGGAGGCACTGAAGGCTAGGCAGGGACCCAGGTTGGTCCCGCCCTGGACCTTGTCAGGAGTCGTCTGGGGCCAGGCTGTGTGTGAGCCGGCGCTGCGCTAGGCCGGCAGCCTGGGATAAGCCCCACGCAATTCTCTGATATCACCGAGTCAGAGGGATGAGCACCGATAAATAACGGGCACAGTGTGGTAGGAATGAAATGGGAGTCTGTGTGTGTGCAGACTCGGGAGAAGGAAACCAGAACTTCTTGGGGCTCCTGAGAGCGTTCAGAGAACTGCACCCCAGTTGGGGTGGAAAGATGGATAGTCGTGTACTTGGAAGAGCAGGGCATTCCTGCTGGAGAGAGGACATAGACAAAGGCACAGAAGGATGGCTCTGGATCTGTTGGTAGGATATGTGTGCAGCAGGAATTCAAGTGGGGGTCCTCACATGCCACAGTGGGGGCCTGTCAAGATTCCTACTGCACTCTCAGTGACTGTTCCTAGGAATGAGAGTCATAATTGGGGGGTGCGTACCATTCAGTTTTCTGCAAGACCTACCTTGGGGCAGAGGGAGCTTTAGAGATCTCCTTGGGCAGGACCCTGTAGCGGGAATGCATTTATACACTATTGGCCTTGTCACTGTCTACCTGGAAGAATCTGAGAGAAGCCTCCTTCTGTCACTTCAAGAAGAGAAGTCAATCTACTCCAACCCAGCAAAAATAAAACAAAAGATGAGCTGTGAACACCAGGCATGCCACTCTGTAAAAGCACTCGCTTCTGTGTGAAAGTACTTCATGCCCTCGCCACTTGTGAATTCAAACCTTCGCTGACCTTGTACTTTGCAGCACACTTAGGGGGAGGTACTGAGAAACAAAGAAACATCAGACTCAGGTCCTACGTAGAAGAACCCCCTAGTAGAGAAGGCGTCCAAGTACATGAGTAACCGGATGCAACATCCTAGAAGAAGTCTGTTCTGTGTGCACCCAGTGGGATGACTCCCGGAAGAAGAGGAGAATTAACTCTTTTTTTTTTTTTTGCATCTTATTCTGTTGCCCAAGCTGGAGTGCAGTGGCACACTCACAGCCACCCCAGCATCAACCTGCTGGGCTCCAGTGATCCTTCCACCCCAGCCTTCCAAGTAGCCGGAATTACAGGCATGCACTACCACACCTGGGTAATTTTTTATTTCATGTAAAGACGAGGTCTCGCTAAGTTGCCCGGGCTGGTCTCGAGTCCACAGGTTCACGCAATCCACTCACCTCAGCCTCCCAAAGTACTGGGATTACAGACAGAGCCACCGAGTCCAGCTGCCTGAGAATTAACTCTTAAATTGAGAATTAACTCTTAAAGAACCCCAGGGAGCTTCTGGGGGGAGGGGTGTAGGGGGGAACTGTCATGAAAGAAAAATTCATCAGGCAGCCTGGCCCATGCAGATGGAAGCACGAAGTCTTATACATATAAAGTTTGGTTATTGCCCCCCCCCCCCCGCCATGAGGGACGCTGAGGTACCTATCACCCCCAGGTGGTGAATCTCTGGACATTGAGGTCCACCCAATTCTAAAACTTCCGGCTTATGCCTGTGAATATAATGCTTCCAAGAGTCCTCCACCAAAAACTGGTGAGGCCCGTGCTGTGTGGCCCTCTTCCCATGATGCACTCTACACCCATGTTCCTCTACTCTCCTGTGTTCTCGCTGGACTGTCGGGTCTATGAAGAATCTTGTTCAATGCTGAAACCCTAACCTCAAGAACAGAGTTTGGCATGCAGTAGAAGGTCTTGGTGAGTAAATAAGGAGTGAATGAGGAGGTGAACGACAGATGCCTGCAAGGTGTTCAAAGATAGAAGCAAAAAGAACCATAGACCTTGTACATGACAAGAGCTTTTGTACTAATTCTCTCTCCATCTCAGGGTGCTCCATGGCTCCTCTGTAGAATAATCTAAAAAGAATGCGCACAGTGGGTTCAGGGGTTTTGCTGGTTTGAGACCGGGAGGAGAACTTGTTTAATGAAATCTGTGAATATGGAACCCCAGACCTGTGGGTGTCCTCTCAACCAACCCCCTGGTCTCTGGCAGCATTATAACTAAAACTTTCCAAAGATGAGGATAAAGCCTATTTTGGCTAAAACCACTCCACAAGGAAAAAGGGAATGACTCTTCATGGTTCTACTCCAGGTATAGGAGTGTTGGCATTTTACTTCATCTTCCCTCCTGGGACCTTTCTTCTCAATGTGTGGTCCACACGCCAGCTACAATAGTGTTATATGGGAGCCTGTCAGAGTTAAAGCATCTCAGGCCTGACCCCAGACCTACTGAAGCAGAGCCCACCTTCTCACAAGACCTGTGGGTGATGAGTGTATACATTCGAGTCAAGAGGCACCACCCTTTGGTCCCATTTTTTAAAAATTCAAGGTCAGGTCTACATGGCTGGCCACCTGTCTGGCTGGGTTACTGTGGCTCTGTGGCTTGGTCAGTGGCTCTGGTCCTGGTGTGAGCTGGGCAAATGGGAACACTGTTCACAGCCCGTGGGGAGCTTTCTTTTCCAGTCATTGCTCTGTTCCCAGCTCTCTGGCAACTGAAGGCTCTGACACCTCTGGTAAAATGCTCCTTCTTATGTCGAACTAATTCTGTAAAATCGTTCTGCTAACATGGTTGAAGTTCAAAAGGCATTCCCAATGAGCTGCTTCGATAAAAGTGGAGGGCGATGCCTGTCTTCCCATCCTCCCGGGCAGGTGTCTCAGCACATCTTCAGCATCATCACGGAGCAAAGGCAGAGCCTGCAGCAGAGATGCAGGAGGGGGGCCTGCTTGGAGATCACATAGTTCCTTCCTTTCACCTTACAACAGGCACATAGAGGTGGAGGGGTAGTGGTGACTGAATGCACAAGGTCGCACGGGGTGCTGGTGCAAGGGACGAAATGTGACCCTTCTGAGGTTCTTGTCATCAGGACCGCCCCGCTTGTGCATTTTGCAGGATATCACAGTCACTTTCTCGTCATAAATTTAGAGCACTCAGGTGGATTTTTTTCTTTTCTTTTCTTTTCTTTTTTTTTTATTACCTTCTCTCTGTGTATAAAGGAATTTTCAATTTATCTTAAAGGAAATCAGATTGGAGGCCATAAGTTGAATCTACATATATAAAAAACCAGTGAATGATAAATACATCTACTCCAGCTGCCCATTAAAAATGTGCACCCTCCCTATAACAGTTCTGTGACGTGTGGCCTCGAGTGCTTCCAGAAAAGGGGACATTATTAGATAATAATGAGATAACCCGACTCTGAGCTCTAAGGGATCATGCAGTCATTCTTCCCTCCTATTGACGTGAAATATGCCTCACTGACTTACACGAGTACAAAATGTGTATCAAAAGTATATGCAATTACATATCAAATACGCTTGCCAACAGCAAATGTCTTCTTTCAGGGGAGGCAGGGGCCAGGAGAGAATACAGACAGATGTGGATGTAGGAACCTGAGTGAGATGAGATGGGCACTGTGGGTGGGCCGAAGGAGTGTTGGGGTGAGGTGAGCCTGGATGAACAGGAGAAAGAACAAGCCTGGTACATTTGGGGAACGTGAGGGTTCCTGGTAAAAGGGATTCGTGTGGCTCAGGTCGTCTCTAAAATCTGCCCTTTGTAACCCCTAATAGATGGGTGCTTTGCAATTCTAAGCAGTGAAAGAAGAGCCTATCTTAGCGAGTGTGTGAATGTGTGTGTGGGGGGGGGGCGTCATCCTCCAATATGAGATTTCTGGTTTTATATCTCTAGTTCCAGGTGACGGCCAGGATTATTGAAATCCACGGGCAGGGAGCGCCCTCTGGTGCCTCAACAGAGCCAGTACAGCTCCGTCAAAGGGAGAATTGTTGCGCTAAGGAAGCTGCCTGCAATTCATGGTAGGAACTTAGACCCTAGGCCAGAGGGGATTTCAGGGCTTGTCTGCTTCCTCCTCGTTGTGAGAAAGAGGACCAAGGGCCTAGACAAAAGGAGTCAGAGAGCAGGGCAGAACCCATGTTTTTCAACTTCCAAGCTGTTGCCCTCATTGTATTTTATTATTTCTCTTTCACTCTGGCACAGGCTAGTGATTAAAACTCACTCTTTTCTTTGGCCCTCATTTACACAAGGGACATTCATTCCTTCATTCCCTTCCTTTTATCCTCACTCTCTGATCTGCTGTCTGCACATAGGCAGTGTGTTTGTTGTGCTGCTGTATTTGCATGGGTAGTGTGAGATGTGTAGCTGTCCAGCTACCTAACCTGCGTAAGTAGAGCTGTGTTTGGCAGCTCACGGTTCCCGTTTTCCACTCAGCACCATGTTGATAAGCTCATCTGCTCTGCTCTCTATGCCTGGAGTCCATTGCTCCCAGTCACTGAGTGTGCTCTGAGCATCCACACCTGTTGCCTAAAAGCCCCCACCCGATGAGCGATGAGAGATGACTGCCTTGAATGTATCTGGTTCCCCTTCCTTGTAAAAACAGTGCAACAACACCCTAGCAGATGCCCTCTTCAGGACATGTGTGATAATGGGGGGCTGAGGTGTGCCCAGAAGTGCAGTCTCCAGGCCATAGAAACATGATTAATGAATCTGAGTGCTTACGTAGATAGGGTTCTCATATTTCCTGTGTCCCCCAACTCGACCTTGTTCAGCTTCCTAATTGTGCCAGTGTGTAGAGTGGTTTAATTCCATATTCTCTTTTCTTTAGTCTGTGTTTATCTGATCACCCATGAGCTGACAATCTCTTCCTGTGTCCAGTAGGCATTTGCGTTTATGTTTAAATTGTCTGTTTGTGTATTTTGCCTGTATTTCATCAGTAGTTTTTTCTTTTTCTTATTGATTTGAAGATTTTTCTTTGTAGCAACAAAGTATTCATTGCTTGGTGTTTTTATACACTGCAAATGTCTTCTCCCAATGAGTCAACTGTTAAAACACTTCTCGTGTTTCTTTCATTGAACAGGAATCCTTAATTCTCTCATCCTCAGTCATCACTCTTCCTTGTGTTTTTTGCTTTTGAAGTTATTTATAGAAATTCTTCTCAAATCCTTGTTCACGAAGACATGCTCCGACATTTTTCTCTATTGATTTTATAATTTCACTTTTTTCACATTTCAGTCTTAAAATCCCACAGAATCCGGTTTTGCAAGAGACATTAAGTAGGGTTCTTGCTTTGTCTTACCCTTGATTTCAGATTGCCTTCTACTTCACACTTAGACAAGGCGGTACCTTGAGCCCATGGGGAAAATGAGGGCAGCACTGTAAAACTTGAAACTAACTCCCTGTGATAAGCCCCAAGTCAGGGGAACAAGCCCAGTGCCCTTTCCTCAGGTTGGTGGGGCCAGATCTCTTCTGGATACCCTTGGGCAGTCCGAGCCCTCCTGATGTCCAGGCAGGCTAGAGTTCTTAACTAGCTCATGGAGCTGTAAATGAAACTCTGAAGTCAACCTTGTTTGATTTCTTTTTTTTTTAATATCAATATTTTTTATTTTGATATTGTGGGGTACAGTTAAGGATTAGGTATACAAATATGCTTCGTTCAGGCACCCTTGTTGATAAGGGGTGTTTCCCTGCCCCCAGACAGATATTGCTACCGTTAAGCCCACCTCCCTTCCCCTCCCCCCCATAGTTTCCCACCACTGTCAGTCCCTTTCTTACAGTATTACGATGAATGTTCAAGGTCCACTATATGAGTGAGAATATGCGATATTCAGATTGTTGTTTCTGTGAGAGGTCACTCAGTATTATAGACACTAGTTCCATCCAGGTTGCTGCGAAATTCTTGATTTTGTTCTTTTTTATGGCTGCGTAGCATTCCATTGTGTAGATGTACCACATTTTTTTAATTCAGTCCTCTTTTGATGGACAGCATGGTTGCTTCCAGGTTCTCGCTATTGTGAACAATGCTGCGATAAACATACGTGTGAAGGTATCTTTTTTATAGAGTGATTTGAGTTCTTCAGGGTATATTCCCAGTAGGGGGATTGTGGGGTCATATGGCAGGTCGATATTTAGAGCTTTTAGGAATTGCCACACTGCTTTCCACAGAAGTTGCACTAGCTTGCACTCCCATCAACAGTG